>JAMWET010006503.1:147500-162500 GCA_024036415.1 Prochilodus magdalenae
ATTACCACATGACCCTGCTCAGCCTCGGTCTGACCAACGGAAGCCCAGTGGGAGCATCACTTCCTGCTCTTCCCTTCTTCCCCTGATGTTCCCATCGCTCTGGAATAGGGTCGGTCTGGACTCCTCAGACCACATGTTTAGTCCTGATCCTGGGAATTCTGGTCATGTGGGAATGATCTTGCTTTCTCCAGAGGAGGAAGAGTGAGGGCTGTTTCTGTCCTGGAATGTTGAGGCTCTACAGCCTGAGTGAGGAACACTCTACACAGAGCCAAATCACACAACCGGAGAGACCGGAGAGAGTGTGTGGGTGTAAAGGGGGGCAGCGGTCAGAGATCCTGGACCCCCCCGCTGCGGTTGGCTGATGCTGTTGCAGTATTTGGCCAAAGCCAGTCGTGTTTTTGTCCAGTCAGCGGAATGACCACATGCATCTGCCGTGTGTCCGAGAGGCAGCTGAACAGCAGGCGAGGAGGACGAGGGGGAGGAGGAGGAGGAGGAGGAGGACATCAGCTCCCGCTTAACGACCGCACGCAGCGCAGATCAGCCTGTCAATCACCTAGCAGTCCGTTCAGACCATTCAGTCTCACTGACTGCCCACGTCACTCGCTCTGAGGGGTCCTGATCCAGAGTCGGGGGGACTGCTGTTATAGCGCAGATACCAAAACACACGTTCAATACAGCGCTGCTCCCACCACCAACACCGCTCCCACCACCAACACCGCTCCCACCACCAACACTGCTCCCACCACCAACACTGCTCCCACCACCAACACTGCTCCCACCAACACCGCTCCCACCAACACCGCTCTCACCAGCAACACCGCTCCCACCAACACCGCTCCCACCACCAACACCGCTCCCACCACCAACACTGCTCCCACCACCAACACCGCTCCCACCAACACCGCTCTCACCAGCAACACCGCTCCCACCAACACCGCTCCCACCACCAACACTGCTCCCAACAGCACCACTCCCACCACCAACACTGCTCCCAACACCAACACCGCTCCCACCACCAACACTGCTCCCACCAGCAACACTGCTCCCACCAAAACCGCTCCCACCAGCACCGCTCCCACCAGCACCGGTCCCACCAACACTGCTCCCAAGAGCAACACCGCTCCCACCACCAACACAGCTCCCACAACACCGCTCCCACCACCAACACCGCTCCCACCAACACCGCTGCCACCAACACCGCTCCCACCAGCACCGGTCCCACCAACAACACAGCTCCCACCAACAACACCGCTCCCACCACCAACACTCAACCCACCAACAACACCGCTCCCACCACCAACACTCAACCCACCACCAACACTGCTCCCACCAGCAACACCGCTCCCACCAACAACGCTCCCACCAGCAACACCACTCCCACCACCAACACTCAACCCACCACCAACACTGCTCCCACCAGCAACACCGCTCCCACCACCAACACCACTCCGACCAACACCGCTCCCACCAACACCGCTCCCACCACCAACACAGCTCCCACCAGCAACACAGCTCCCACCAACATCGCTCCCACCAACACCACTCCCACCAACACTGCTCCCACCACCAACACCACTCCCACCACCAACACCGCTCCCACTAACACTGCTCCCACCAACACCGCTCCCACCACAAACACCGCTCCCACCACCAACACTGCTCCCACCAGCAACACTCAACCCACCAGCAACACCACTCCTACCACTAACACAGCTGCCACCACCACTGCACATGCATTTCTGAGCTCCTGCTGGGGTCAGGGTTATTCCCCTCCACTACCCAGGCTTCCTTTCAATCCATCAAAGTGCACTCCGGAAAGGAATTCCAATATTTCAAAAATCATGCAGCTGTTCTGTTTCTATCAGCCGGTCACAAACAAACAACACACACACACAATAAACAACACAAACAAACAACACACAAACAAACAAAAACAACATACACAAACAAACAACACAAACAAACAAACAAACAATACACACACAATAAACAACACAAACAAACAACACACACACACAATAAACAACACAAACAAACAACACACACAAACAAAAACAACATACACAAACAAACAACACAAACAAACAAACAACAACACACAAAGGAACAACCCAAATAAACAAACAACATACACAAATAGATAACACAAACGAACAACACACCCAATCAAATCTAACCCCACCGTGCTGGTGTCTGGAGCTAGAAGGTGTTGGCTCAGGTTTGTTCATTATGGGATGTTTTAATTTCCTCGCTGGTCCACTGGTACCTGCAGTCCCCTACCGCGCCGTGTAGCTACTGCAGTACAGTTCAGTAAACGCCCGTCATACCTGATCTCAGTTTCCTCCTCAGCACTTTAAAACTAGCATGAATACGGACCAGCTAGTGAGCAAGCACAGAACAGCTCCCCCTGCTGGGGAATCTCCACCCTGCGAGTCAGTTCAATAAGGTGCTGAGAATCGCTTACATGGTGGTACAGCCTCTTCCCGAAGGTCTGCCTGCTGGCTGATCTGTGGCACAGCAGCTCCAGGGCGTATTCAGCCAGTCCTACAGCCCTCATGCAGTGGTGCAGTCTGCCCGGACCCAGCCGACCCTGGGCTATCTCAAAACCTCGACCCTCACCTGCAGACGGGCCGGCATCAGAACACAATCCAGCAGCAATGAACAACACATCCCACCACCAGCACGGGTTCTGGCAGGGTGAAAGGGTTCTTGAGATTGATGGAGAGCACATATAGCACCTCAGCTGGGTTCTTGTACTGTTACAAAAGCTCGGTGCTGCAGAAGAACCATATACTTTTCCATCAGCTTCAAGAACCCGTTCACCATGCAAAGAACCGCTCAAGTACCGGAATAGTTCTACACAGAACTCAGGGTTCTATACAGAACCACTTCCTTCACTTACATATTTATAAGTGTGTGTATGTATCTGTGTGTGTGTGTGTGTGTGCGTGTATGTGTGTGTGTGTGTGTATCTGTGTGTGTGTGTATGTGTGTATCTGTGTGTCTGTCTGTCTGTCTGTGTGTTTGTGTGTGTGTGTGTGTGTGTGCGTGCATGTGTATCTGTCTGTGTGTATGTATCTGTGTGTGTATCTCTGTGTGTGTGTGTGTGTGTGTGTGTATATCTGTGTGTGTGTGTGTGTGTGTATGTGTGTGTGTGTGTGTATGTGTGTGTGTGTGTGTGTGTGCGTGCATGTGTATCTGTCTGTGTGTATGTATCTGTGTGTGTGTGTATATCTGTGTGTGTGTGTGTGTGTGTGTGTGTTTGTTTATCTTACCTAGTAGAATGTTGGAGACAGGGACACGCACGTTTTCAAAGTGAATCTCAAAATGTCCACCATGTTCAGCGTCTGTGAGGGAGATAGACAGTTCACACTCAGCTGGGTTCTCTCAACACACACACATCCAGTAGGTCCACGGTCAGAGAACCGAGCACAGAGAGAGACCTCACTACCCAAATCCCCCCAGCATGAGAACCAGAAGTCTCCGGATACCTACAGGTGTTCCTTCTGAATCTGTACATACCCAATTCACATCACACTGGTATGGTGCATTAAAGGTCTGATGTATTAAAGATCTGATGTATTAAAGGTCTGATGTATTAAGGGTCTGATGTATTAAAGGCCTGGTGTATTAAAGGTCTGGTGCATTAAAGGTCTGGTGTATTAAAGGTCTGATGTATTAAAGGTCTGATGTATTAAGGGTCTGATGTATTAAAGGTCTGGTTTATTAAAGGTCTGATGCATTAAAGGTCTAGTGTATTAAAGGTCTGATGTATTAAAGGTCTGATGAATTAAAGGTCTGATGTATTAAAGGTCTGGTGTATTAAAGGCCTGATGTATTAAAGGTCTGATGTATTAAAGGTCTAGTGTATTAAAGGTCTGATGTATTAAAGGTTTGATGTATTAAAGGTCTGATGTATTAAAGGTCTGATGTATTAAAGGTTTGATGTATTAAAGGTCTGGTGTATTAAAGATCTGGTGTATTAAAGGTCTGGTGTATTAAAGGTGTAGTGTATTAAAGGTCTGGTGTATTAAAGGTCTGGTGTATTAAAGGTCTGATGAAAAAAGGTCTGATGTATTAAGGGTCTGACGTATTAAGGGTCTGACGTATTAAAGGTCTGATGCATTAAAGGTCTGGTGTATTAAAGGTCTGATGTATTAAAGGTCTGGTGTATTAAAGGTCTAGTGTATTAAAGGTCTGATGTATTAAAGGTCTGATGTATTAAAGGTCTGATGTATTAAAGGTCTGGTGTATTAAAGGTCTGATGTATTAAAGGTCTGATGTATTAAAGGTCTGGTGTATTAAAGGTCTGGTGTATTAAAGGTCTGGTGTATTAAAGGTCTGGTGTATTAAAGGTCTGATGAATTAAAGGTCTGATGTATTAAAGGCCTGATGTATTAAAGGTCTGATGTATTAAAGGTCTGGTGTATTAAAGGTCTGGTGTATTAAAAGTCTGGTGTATTAAAGGTCTGATGTATTAAAGGTCTGATGAATTAAAGGTCTGATGTATTAAAGGCCTGATGTATTAAAGGTCTGATGTATTAAAGGTCTGGTGTATTAAAGGTCTGATGAATTAAAGGTCTGATGTATTAAAGGCCTGATGTATTAAAGGTCTGATGTATTAAAGGTTTGATGTATTAAAGGTCTGATGTATTAAAGGTCTGGTGTATTAAAGGTCTAGTGTATTAAAGGTCTGATGTATTAAAGGTTTGATGTATTAAAGGTCTGATGTATTAAAGGTTTGATGTATTAAAGGTCTGATGTATTAAAGGTCTGGTGTATTAAAGGTCTAGTGTATTAAAGGTCTGGTGTATTAAAGGTCTGGTGTATTAAAGGTCTGGTGTATTAAAGGTCTGGTGTATTAAAGGTCTGATGTATTAAAGATCTGATGTATTAAAGATCTGGTGTATTAAAGGTCTAGTGTATTAAAGGTCTGATGTATTAAAGGTCTGGTGTATTAAAGGTCTGATGTATTAAAGGTCTGGTGTATTAAAGGTCTGATGTATTAAAGGTCTAGTGTATTAAAGGTCTGGTGTATTAAAGGTCTGATGTATTAAAGATCTGATGTATTAAAGGTCTGGTGTATTAAAGGTCTAATGTATTAAAGGTCTGGTGTATTAAAGGTCTGATGTATTAAAGGTCTGATGTATTAAAGGTCTGATGTATTAAAGATCTGATGTATTAAAGGTCTGGTGTATTAAAGGTCTAGTGTATTAAAGGTCTGATGTATTAAAGGTCTGGTGTATTAAAGGTCTGATGTATTAAAGGTCTAGTGTATTAAAGGTCTGATGTATTAAAGGTCTGATGTATTAAAGGTTTGATGTATTAAAGGTCTGGTGTATTAAAGGTCTGATGTATTAAAGATCTGGTGTATTAAAGGTCTGATGTATTAAAGGTCTGATGTATTAAAGGTCTGGTGTATTAAAGGTCTGATGTATTAAAGGTCTGATGTATTAAAGGTCTGATGTATTAAAGGTCTGATGTATTAAGGGTCTGGTGCATTAAGGGTCTGGTGCATTAAAGGTCTGGTGTATTAAAGGTCTGGTGTATTAAAGGTATGATGTATTAAAGGTCTGATGTATTAAAGGTCTGATGTATTAAGGGTCTGATGTATTAAAGGTCTGGTGTATTAAAGGTCTGATGTATTAAAGGTCTGATGTATTAAAGGTCTGATGTATTAAGGGTCTGATGTATTAAAGGTCTGGTGTATTAAAGGTCTGGTGCATTAAAGGTCTGGTGTATTAAAGGTCTGGTGTATTAAAGGTCTGATGTATTAAAGGTCTGATGTATTAAGGGTCTGGTGCATTAAGGGTCTGGTGCATTAAAGGTCTGGTGTATTAAAGGTCTGGTGTATTAAAGGTCTGGTGTATTAAAGGTCTGATGTATTAAAGGTCTGATGTATTAAAGGTCTGATGTATTAAGGGTCTGGTGTATTAAAGGTCTGGTGTATTAAAGGTCTGGTGTATTAAAGGTCTGATGTATTAAAGGTCTGATGTATTAAGGGTCTGGTGTATTAAAGGTCTGATGTATTAAAGGTCTGGTGTATTAAAGGTCTGGTGTATTAAAGGTCTGGTGTATTAAAGGTCTGATGTATTAAAGGTCTGATGTATTAAGGGTCTGGTGTATTAAAGGTCTGATGTATTAAAGGTCTGGTGTATTAAAGGTCTGGTGTATTAAAGGTCTGGTGTATTAAAGGTCTGATGTATTAAAGGTCTGATGTATTAAGGGTCTGATGTATTAAAGGTCTGGTTTATTAAAGGTCTGATGCATTAAAGGTCTAGTGTATTAAAGGTCTGATGAATTAAAGGTCTAGTGTATTAAAGGTCTGATGAATTAAAGGTCTGATGTATTAAAGGTCTGGTGTATTAAAGGCCTGATGTATTAAAGGTCTGATGTATTAAAGGTCTAGTGTATTAAAGGTCTGATGTATTAAAGGTTTGATGTATTAAAGGTCTGATGTATTAAAGGTCTAGTGTATTAAAGGTCTGATGTATTAAAGGTCTGATGTATTAAAGGTTTGATGTATTAAAGGTCTGGTGTATTAAAGGTCTGGTGTATTAAAGGTGTAGTGTATTAAAGGTCTGGTGTATTAAAGGTCTGGTGTATTAAAGGTCTGGTGTATTAAAGGTCTGATGAATTAAAGGTCTGATGTATTAAAGGTCTGACGTATTAAGGGTCTGACATATTAAGGGTCTGATGTATTAAAGGTCTGATGCATTAAAGGTCTGGTGTATTAAAGGTCTGATGTATTAAAGGTCTAGTGTATTAAAGGTCTGATGTATTAAAGGTCTAGTGTATTAAAGGTCTAGTGTATTAAAGGTCTGGTGTATTAAAGGTCTGATGTATTAAAGGTCTAGTGTATTAAAGGTCTAGTGTATTAAAGGTCTAGTGTATTAAAGGTCTGATGTATTAAAGGTCTAGTGTATTAAAGGTCTGATGTATTAAAGGTCTGATGTATTAAAGGTCTAGTGTATTAAAGGTCTGGTGTATTAAAGGTCTGATGTATTAAAGGTCTAGTGTATTAAAGGTCTAGTGTATTAAAGGTCTAGTGTATTAAAGGTCTAGTGTATTAAAGGTCTGATGTATTAAAGGTCTAGTGTATTAAAGGTCTGGTGTATTAAAGGTCTGATGTATTAAAGGTCTAGTGTATTAAAGGTCTGATGTATTAAAGGTCTGGTGTATTAAAGGTCTAGTGTATTAAAGGTCTGATGTATTAAAGGTCTGATGTATTAAAGGTCTGGTGTATTAAAGGTCTGATGTATTAAAGGTCTAGTGTATTAAAGGTCTGATGTATTAAAGGTCTGATGTATTAAAGGTCTGATGTATTAAAGGTCTGATGTATTAAAGGTCTGATGTATTAAAGGTCTGGTGTATTAAAGGTGCTGTATGCTGAATTCATGTGTCCTAATCAGAAATCATAAGAACTCCTACTAGTACAAATTATAGATCTGAAATTGGGTTCTGATTAGAACCTGAACTTTGGAGAACGTACATCAGGACCCAGATAGAGAGATACATGAGCCACATCTGGCAAACCTATGGCACTACTGATCCACTGTCGGCACTGCCGGCCCCCCTGATCCAAAACAGACCAGGTCCACTTCGGGGACTGATACCGCAGGGCTGCCTACAGGTCCTAATCCCGCGGGAGGGATCCACCCGAGTGCTGTCAGTCCATGTGGCAAGTGGGCCGGGTTTAAATAGGGAACGTGGGCCTGAGGAGTTCAGCTATCCAGGCCGCAACACGTGCCCTACTGATCTTCTGAACTCGAGGGTTCCCTAGTAACCAGTGTTCGGGTTTCACTGGAGTGATTTTAGGCCAATCAGGTCTCTGTAGAACGAGCTCCACACATACAGCAGCTCAGCCCAGTTCACAGCTAAGTCAGCTTCATCCACGTCTCACTGATTCTCAACAGCCCACATAGCAGCATATACCAGTCTGCTGGCTGGATCAGGTCGGCACCCGCTGACCCCACTGACCCCGCTGACCCCGGTGACCCCCTTAGACCACCCAGATTACCATCTATCTCTCTGTTCCTCCATTTCTCTGCTCCCTCTATCTCTCTGCTCCCTCCATCTCTCTGGTTCCTCCATCTCTCTGCTCCTCCAGTTCTGTGGTTCCTCTATCTCTCTGTTCCTCCATCTCTCTGCTCCCTCTATCTCTCTGTTCCTCCATCTCTCTCTGCTCCTCCAGCTCTCTTGTTCCTCCATCTCTCTGCTCCTCCAGTTCTGTGGTTCCTCTATCTCTCTGCTCCTCCATCTCTCTGCTCCCTCCATCTCTCTGTTCCCCCTATCTCTCTCTGCTCCTCCATCTCTCTGCTCCTCTAGCTCTCTGCTCCTCTATCTCTCTGGTTCCTCCATCTCTCTGGTTCCTCCATCTCTCTGGTTCCTCCATCTCTCTGTTCCTGCACCCCTTACAGAACTACTACTCAAGCCGGTTACCACACACTCCCCCGTGTCTGACGCTGGTCTAAGATAGCTTTGAGGTTTGGATTTGGGCTAAAATGATCTTTCCCTCGGATTTGTGACTGTTTTCCCATCTTCGACATTCCAGCACTCGGAAAACTCATGTCGGTTCCCTGGTGGTTCTGGGTAGTAAATAAAACAGCTATATTTGTGTTCCAGACTTCCTGAACTCTGCATCACCACCCAAAAATACCCAGCAGCCGCTCACGGGCAGACAGTGTCCACTGCTTCCATAACACAGTCACGGACACGTGCGGTGTTCCAGCTGCGTGCTGGTGAAATGGAAGCTGCATTATTATCCAGTGTTGAGGTTTAAAAGTGTGGAGTAGTTTAAACTGCTGCTCATTCCCAGCCTCACACTACCGCTCATTAAGATCAGGCTTACCCGTACAACACAATTACAGTGTGAGGTAAACAAGGGCTATATAAAGCAGACCTGCAGGAGGCTATCAGAACTCAGAGCTCTGATCCCACACCAACACTCTGATCCCGTTTCTGCAGCTCCTGGAGAGCCTCCTGCTCTACACTGCTCTAATCAGATCCAGCCGATTCCCACATTCCGGATCATCTGAGGGTTTGATGAACTCCGGCAGCAGAACCTCCTAAAGAACCTGACTGTCTGTAGGTACTGTCCACAGAGCAGCAGGGCTCGCTTTGTCGGTGCTGCTGTGAGGAGTTTGGTCTGTAGTGCAGATAGCCCGTCTCTCACCATCAGCTCCGAACACGGTCAGCGCCCGGATCTTCCTCACTCCAGGAGTGTCCATAGGAACCAGGATCATACTGTGCTGACCATGTCTGTAACACACACACACAATACTGACCATCTGACCATACCTGTAACACACACACACACACACACACACACACACACACACACACACACACACACACTGACCATACCTGTAACACACACACACAGACCATACCTGTAACACACACACACACACACACACACACACACACACTGACCATACCTGTAATACACACACACACACACACACACACAGACCATACCTGTAACACACACACACTGACCATACCTGTAACACACACACACACACACACTGACCATACCTGTAATACACACACACAATACTGACCATCTGACCATACCTGTAACACACACACACACACACACACACACTGACCATACCTGTAACACACACACACACACACACACACACACACACACACACACACACTGACCATACCTGTAACACACACACACACACACACACACACACACACACACACACACACACACTGACCATACCTGTAACACACACACACACACACACACACACTTACCATACCTGTAACACACACACACACACACACACACACACACTGACCATACCTGTAACACACACACACACACACACACACCATACCTGTAACACACACACACACACACACACACACACCATACCTGTAACACACACACACACACACACACCATACCTGTAACACACACACAGACTGAGCTGATGTGTTCAGGATGGATGTGTTGAGTGTTGGGTACCTGTTGTTCGGGTCAGTAGTTCTGCTCCTGCACATCACCACAGCGATCCTGCAGAGGGAATTTCCTGCACCTGGAAAACACAGTACCATCTGTGAGGAACTCTGATGGAGTGAGCGGTGTTCTCTGTTCCACGACTAATACACATGAAGAACCCACACAGCCGCTGTCGGAACCAAACCTCCAACCTCCCAACACGTGCCTTTACAGGAGGAGGAGAAAACCACACGACCGGCCACGTAAGGAGGCGATCCACACTCATCCACAGGTCTTAGACCGCCCCTTTTACCGCCTCCACCCTTCCCCTGTCACAGCCTCCACCCTTCCCTTTTTACAGCCTCCATCCTTCCCCTTTTATAGCCTCCACCCTTCCCTTTTTACAGCCTCCATCCTTCCCCTTTTATAGCCTCCACCCTTCCCTTTTTACAGCCTCCATCCTTCCCCTTTTATAGCCTCCACCCTTCCCTTTTTACAGCCTCCATCCTTACCTCTTTTACAGCCTCCATCCTTCCCCTTTTATAGCCTCCACCCTTCCCTTTTTACAGCCTCCATCCTTCCCGTCACAGCCTCCACCCTTACCTTTTTACAGCCTCCATCCTTCCCGTCACAGCCTCCACCCTTACCTCTTTTACCGCCTCCACCCTTACCTCTTTTACCGCCTCCATCCTTCCCCTTTTACAGCCTCCACCCTTACCTCTTTTACCGCCTCCATCCTTACCTCTTTTACCGCCTCCATCCTTCCCCTTTTACAGCCTCCACCCTTTCCTTTTTACAGCCTCCATCCTTCCCGTCACAGCCTCCACCCTTACCTCTTTTACTGCCTCCACCCTTACCTCTTTTACCGCCTCCACCCTTCCCTTTTTACAGCCTCCATCCTTTCCTTTTTACAGCCTCTATCCTTCCTGTCACAGCCTCCACCCTTACCTCTTTTACTGTCACCTTTTTACCACCTCCATCCTTTCCCCTTTTATAGCCTCCACCCTTCCCCTGTCACAGCCAGTGTCTCCTGGAGCAGGTTGGCCATACAGCCTGGTGATGATACAAAGTGACCCGACACCACTCAGGCAGAAGCTCCAGGGTTCAGTGGTCAAAGTCCACTAAGCAGTACAGTGGCCTGGAGAGAGGAGCACCCTGGTGTTCTCTGCACGGGATCTTCCACTAGATGGAGCTCTTTCACAGTCTACAGATACACCTGCATGAACGAGGAGGGTAACGTGCAGGAACACACACTCAGACGGTCACACTGTTCCAGATTTCCACACACTGGGATTCAGAATCAGTCAGAAACGCATCAGCCCTGCTCCAGACCTGCCCTGTGGTGTTCTAACCAGGCAGGGTTCTTCAGGGTAGACCAAATACACACCTGGATCCATCCAAAAGCCACCTCTGGTAAACCTGAGGTCCACCAGGATGCTCCCAATCACAGCTACAATCTCGTCACTGCTGAGAGGCTCATTAGCATATTAGCATACATTAGCCTCATTAACATATATAATGATTCACAAACCTCACACTGCAGTCCTAACGCTACCACCACACACCACACAGAACGCAACACAGAACACGCACATGGAGGGACAGAGGGCCGGGACCGGCGACAGAGGCCCTGGGGACAGGAAGGAGGGACCGGGCTTCTCTCTCTTCCTGTTTATTATGCTCTCTTACCAGCAACATCCCCAAACACCAGATCAGCAGGACAGATTAAACCCGGCCAGAACCGGTATATCAAACATCTGCCTGACTCACCGGAGGAGCTTCCCGCACACCATACGCCAAACATGACCTTCTGTCTTACAGGACACGAGGTACGCTCGAGCTACACACACAGGACCTTCCACAACAGAGCTCACTCAGACACGGTTCCTAAAGGTGAGCCTCAGTTCAACCCACAGCTCTCCGGAGGACTTACCTGTTTCAGAAAGGTGCGGGTGAAGAACACGCCTTCTCACCACCAGCTTCAAGAACCCAACTTAGCAGGACACTAAAGTGTGGGGTATGTCCACTCACTGAGTAACTCAGTCCACCTGCACGTCCTCACTGTCCACACCATCAGCTCCACTGACCATATAGGACCCTGTGTAGTGTACAGGTCCAGACTGTAGTCCATCTGTTTCCCTGTATGACCCTGTTCCTTAATGGTCAGGACCCCACAGGACCCCCACAGGACCCCCACAGGACACCACCAGTGACCCCCAACAGGGACAGGACAAATAGGGCAAAAGTGAAATCAGGTAAAGGAAGAAGGGAAAGGTCATGTGTGAGGATGAAAGGGTCTGAGGTACAGACTGAGTGTGGGAAGAGAATGTAAAGTGGTGGGACACAGGCGATGTAAGAAGGGGTGGGAGGGGAGCGAAGCGCCAACCAGGACAGAGGGGGGCGACAGGGGTATGAGAGGCTGACCTCAAGCTCTGCGGTGGGGGCGGAAGGAAGGAGATGAGAAGATTTCAGACCGCACGCCGGCTGTGGGAGGAGCAAGCAGGTGTGGGGATAATTTATGTAACGCTGGTAAAAAAAGTGGCAAAAGGAGCAGAAAGAGAGAAGGGAGGGGTCGGGGCGGAGACGGGACCCAGAGAGATCACAGAGAAGTGAGTGAACCACCCGTTAAGGAGGTATATCTCAGTGAAGTACAGTAGGAGGAAGCGGTGAGCTGTTAGGGGGGGGGGCCGCGGTGTGGGTGGGGAAGTAAAAACTGCCACGGCTGGGAGGATAATGTAAGAGGAAACAGATTCATCCAAGAATGAACAGATAGGCAGTGAGGAATGTAGTGTGGACGTAGTCTGCCAGTGTGATAGGAGAACCGATCAGCGAAGGAGTAGAGGTTACGGGCACACAAGGAGAAGACGACGACAGGCACATACGACCTAAAAGGGATAAATCCACAGTCTACCGGAACCGCAAGTAAATTGCACCTCCGACAGTCACCAACTACCATGAAATCCTAAAATAAGAAAGGAGCAATCGACAGGTAACTGAAAATGACAGAACCTACTACACTCAAAAGGAGACACATGGAAACCATGCGAACGAAACGTAGAAAGGAAACACAAGCCGACACTTCATAATCAGAAATTAAACGGAGACCTGTCAACGTCCGACAGTAAACTCCCCGACATCTTTGAATAATACTACATTAACAGTCTAAATGCAAAGCAGAACCGGCAACCTGAGAACTTCAACCACAATTAAATCGAACTTAGAACTGTAACATTGTCTAAACGCTTTCCCTCCTACCGTAACATTTATACCGGTAAAAGGCCGAACCGGTCACAATCAGAACGTTCACCGCATACAATTGAACCCGTGCGACATTGCACCTTGCTACCAGGAAGAAAGGCAGAACGATCAAGCCTACCTACAAATGTAGTACCGGACTTAGCACACCGTCACTCGAACTAGACAACCATTCCATACCCTTCACACTCCGAACTTCCACCGCCGACCTTTCAACCTCAATAATAGAGCAACCCATGTCTCTCCTTCACCTTCTACTTTCACACCTCCTACCTTCACCTTCTACCTTCACCTCCTACCTTCACCTCCTACCTTCACCTCCTACCTTCACCTTCTACCTTCACCTTCTACCTTCACCTTCTAACTTCACCTCCTACCTACACCTTCACCTTCTACCTTCACCTCCTACCTTCACCTCCTACCTTCACCTCCTACCTTCACCTTCTACCTTCACCTTCTACCTTCACCTTCACCTCCTACCTTCACCTTTATACTTCAACTTCTAACATTCACCTTCCTACCTCTCACCTCCTACCTTCACCTCCTACCTGCACCTTTACCTTCACCTTATACCTTCACCTTCTTGAATCTTCACACCTCTCCCTACCTACACCTTCACCTCCTACCTTCACCTTCTACCTTCACCTCCTACCTTCACCTCCTACCTACACCTTCACCTCCTAGACTTCCCCTCCTACCTTTCACCTCCTCTACCCTTCCAACCTCCTACCTTTCAACTCCTACCCTTCACCTTCTACTTTCACCTCCTACCTTTCACTCCCTTACCTTCACCGCACCTATACTTCACCTCCTAACTTCACCTCCTAACTTCACCTCCTAACTTCACCTCCTAACTTCACCTGCTACCTTCACCTGCTACCTTTCACCTTCTACTCACCTCTACATTCAACCCTTCTGAACCTTCACCTGCTAACTTCACCTGCTACCTTTACCTCCTACCTTCACCTCCTACCTTCACCTTCTAACTTCACCTGCTAACTTCACCTCCTACCTTCACCTCCTACCTTCACCTTCTACCTTCACCTTCTACTGATCCAGTACGGGACACAGTCTCTCCTCCTACCTTCACCTCCTACCTTCACCTCCTACCTTCACCTCCTACCTTCACCTCCTACCTTCACCTCCTACCTTCACCTCCTACCTTCACCTTCTACCTTCACCTTCTAACTTCACCTCCTACCTTCACCTCCTACCTTCACCTCCTACCTTCACCTTCTAACTTCACCTGCTAACTTCACCTGCTAACTTCACCTGCTACCTTCACCTCCTCCCTTCACCTCCTACCTTCACCTCCTACCTTCACCTCCTACCTACACCTTCACCTCCTACCTTCACCTTCTACCTTCACCTTCTACCTTCACCTCCTACCTTCACCTCCTACCTTCACCTCCTACCTTCACCTCCTACCTTCACCTTCTACCTTCACCTCCTACCTTCACCTCCTACCTTCACCTCCTACCTTCACCTTCTACCTTCACCTCCTACCTTCACCTCCTACCTTCACCTGCTACCTTCACCTTCTACCTTCACCTCCTACCTTCACCTTCTACCTTCACCTCCTACCTTCACCTCCTACCTTCACCTTCTACCTTCACCTTCTACCTTCACCTCCTACCTTCACCTTCTACCTTCACCTCCTACCTTCACCTCCTACCTTCACCTTCTACCTTCACCTCCTACCTTCACCTCCTACCTTCACCTACTACCTTCACCTCCTACCTTCACCTTCTAACTTCACCTGCTACCTTCACCTTCTACCTTCA
>JAMWET010006503.1:165000-166748 GCA_024036415.1 Prochilodus magdalenae
ACCATACACACACACACACACACACACACACAGTAATTGTGAGGGTGCGACATTGAGGGCATGTCCCATCATGCAGACTCAGCCTCCATAAAATGACAGCAGTCATTCCAGCAGCACAGACATTCCACCTTCAGACGAAAACACAATCAGGCCCGGATACCACAGATCCCTTCTAACAGTTCCTAACGGCTAAATTCTTCCAGACAGGTACGCTACGGAATTCTGCCACACACACCATCAGGATCACCCTGAACAATCGGACCAGCAGGCTGCAGGACCAATCACTCTTTATCCCAATTAACCCCAGAGGAATTTCCCCCAACGCTTGTGGAGTTCTGTCTAACTCCGGGAACTGGGAATACTGCTGTTTACAGAAGCTGCTCATGCTTCCCACTCAGACGGAAAGAGTGCTCCAATTCCACGTGTGTTCCTCCTGGTCTTCCCTGTGAAGAGGACTTCCACACTTACAGACACTCCGTCCAGCTTTAACCCCTAAAACACAGGGTCCAAATCCAAATTCAGTATTCCTGATATGTATGTCCAGACACCAGCACAGACCCCCCACAGACACCAGCACGGACCCCCCACAGACACCAGCACAGACACCCCACAGACACCAGCACGGACCACCCACAGACACCGGCACAGACTCCCCACAGACACCAGCACAGACACCCCACAGACACCAGCACGGACCACCCACAGACACCAGCAGAGACCCCCCACAGACACCAGCACGGACCGCAGCACAGACCACCCACAGACACCAGCATGGACCAGCCACAGACACCAGTACAGACACCCCACAGACACCAGCACGGACCACCCACAGACGAGCCACAGACACCAGCACAGGCCGCATACATCAGCACAGACCACCCACAGACACCAGCACAGACCGCAGACACCAGCACGGACCACCCACAGACACCAGCACAGACCACCCACAGACACCAGCCACAGACACCAGCACAGAACACCCACAGACACCAGCAGAGACCGCAGACACTGGCACAGATCCCTGACACCTACACAGAAGGCAGACTGGAGATGGAGGCTGCAGTGGCTGGACTAACTGACCACTGTCAGATCAACCACCAGGGATTAGTAACACCCTACCACATGACGACCATGACCATGACCTCCAACACCGATCAGTCTAGGGTGAGGGTCTTCCTGCAGGGCAGTGAGAACCGCATTTTAACAGAACCCAAAAAACCAGGATCAGCACAGACGCCTGGCTGGACGTCAGACGGAACACCAGGACACAGTTATGTCCTCTAACCACGGGAGGTGGTCCTGAAGGACCCCCACAGTGGGGCAGTTCTCTCTGAGGAGGAGGTCCAGGTTCAGAGAACGTTTCTGCTGGGCCAAACTGCCAGATGTGCCCGAGGGCCTAAGCGAGTATGCATGGCATGCACCTCTGGCAGAGGGGCAACTTCTGAATCATCAGAGAGAGAAACGCTGAGGACTGCTACAGAAGCGGCGGCCCCTTTAGACGGTCAGCCGGTGGTCAGTGCCCTAAAGCAAGACCACCTTAGTAAACCCCACTAAAGGCCAGTCTGAGGGGCAGCAGCCGAGCACAGGTCTGATCATTTCAGCCACATCAGACTAGTAACCTGCTCCTGAACAGGTGTGTGTACCTTCAAAGGGGAAGTTTACACCTGTACCTGTAAAGGAGTCTATATGATCGATATCAGAATACAGTGTGACATCATCAAACTGCAGACTGTAACAATACCACACTG
>JAMWET010006504.1:0-25000 GCA_024036415.1 Prochilodus magdalenae
CTATAACCCTCACATCTTCTATGGTGTCTAAGCCACAGCAATACTGGTGACACCTCTACTTCCTCTATGTGTCTAATCCACAGAGCCGTACTGAACCCACCTGCTTCTATGTGTCTAATCCACAGTCATACTGACGCCTGCACTCCTTCTATGGTGTCTAACCACAGTCGTCCTGGAGCCCTCACTCCTTTCTGCTGTCTAATCACAGTCATACTGACCCTCACTCCTCCTTCTGTGTCTAATCACCGTCATACCGTCATCGACCTCGGACATTCTCCTCGCTCCTCTGTGTCTAATCTACCGGTCATACTGACGCGTCACTTTCCTCTATCTGTCTAATCCACTAGTCTTACTGTCCCCTCACTCCTCTGTTGTCTTAATCCCACTAGTGTACGTGAACCTCACCTCCCCTATTTGTCTAATCCACAGCCGTACTGACCCTCACTGCTTGCTAATGTGTCTATAATCCCACAGTCCATACTGACCCTCACTCCTCTATGTGTCTAATCCACAGTCCTACTGACCCTCAACTCCCCTATGTGTCCCTAATCCACAGTCGTACTGACCCTTGACTCCTCTATGTTTATAATCCACAGTCGAACTGACCCATCACTCCTACTATGTTGTCTAATCCACAGCCGGTACTGGCCCTCCACTTGCTTACTCATGTGTTCTAATTCCAGCAGTCCATACTGACCCTCTACGCCTCTACTGTGGTCTAATCCCACAGTCGTACTGACCCTCACTCCTCTATGTTGTCCTAATCCACAGTCTTACTAGACCCTCACTCCTCTATTGTGTCAAATCCCAGCTGTACTGACCCTCACCCCTTCTCTATTGTGTCCTGCAAATCCATCAGTTGTACTGACTAGCTCACTCCTCCTATTGTGTTCACCTAATAACGCACAGTCTTTACACTGTGACCTCTGCTTCCTCTATTGTGTCCTAATCCACAGTCCGTACTGACCCTCCACTCCTCTATGGTGTCCCCCTAATCCACAGCCGTACTGGACCTCTCACGTCCCTGGCTATTGTGTCTACATATCACAGTCGTTACTGACCCTCCACTCCTCTTAGTTCGATCTAATCCACAGTCCGCACTGACCTGCACTCCTCACTACTATGTGTCTAATCCAGTCGTACTGACCCTCACATTCCTCTATGTGTTCTAATGGCCACAGGTCGCTTACTGACCCTCACTCCTCCTCTGTGTCTAATCTACCGTCATACTGACCCTCACTCCTCCTCTGTGTCGTAATCTACCGCGTCATAACCTGACCCTCACCCATCTCTGTGTCTAATCTAGAGGTCGTACTGACCGCTCCCTCCTCTGTGTCCTTACCACAGTTGTAACTGAACTCACTCCCCTACATGTGTCCTAATCCACATCCGTAACTGACCCTCACTCTCCTCTATGTGTCTAATCCACAGTCCATACTGACCCTCACTCCTCTATGTGTGTCTAAATCCACAGTCGTACTGACCCTCACTCCTCTATGTGTCTAATCCTACAGTTCCGTACTGACCCTCACTCCTCTATGTGTCCTAATCCACAGCTGTACTGACCCTCACCCTTCTATGTGTCTAATCCACAGTTGTACTGACTCTCACTCCTCTATGTGTCTAATCCACAGTCGTACTGACCCTGACTCCTCTATGTGTCTAATCCACAGCTGTACTGACCCTCACTCTTCTATGTGTCTAATCCACAGTTGTACTGACTCTCACTCCTCTATGTGTCTAGTCTCCCGTCTTACTGACCCTCACTCCTCTATGTGTCTAATCCACAGTCGTACTGACCCTTACTCCTCTATGTGTCCAATCCAGTCGTACTGACCCTCACTCCTCTATGTGTCTAATCCACAGCCGTACTGACCCTCACTCTTCTATGTGTCTAATCCACAGTTGTACTGACCCTGACTCCTCTATGTGTCTAATCCACAGCCGTACTGACCCTCACTCCTCTATGTGTCTAATCCACAGCCGTACTGACCCTCACTCTTCTATATGTCTAATCCACAGTCGTACTGACCCTCACTCCTCTATGTGTCTAATCCACAGCTGTACTGACCCTGACTCCTCTATGTGTCTAATCCACAGTCATACTGACCATCACTCCTCTATGTGTCTAATCCACAGTCATACTGACCATCACTCCTCTATGTGTCTAATCCACAGTTGTACTGACGCTTACTCCTCTATGTGTCTAATCCACAGTCATACTGACCCTCACTCCTCTATGTGTCTAATTAACAGTCATACTGTCCAAATCCGAAGCTGACCTCACTAATACTCAATCAAATTCTCACAGCAATGTTCCAACATTAGACGCTGACCTCACTGATGATTTTTTCCATTCCCAGCTCTGTTATCCACAGTTTTCCTGAGCTCACGGAAGGTATCTAATATTTCCAGAGTCCACTGATGTGGGCAGAATCCAACACGGGTTAGTGGTCCAGGCAGTCTGGTTTATAAATAGGGATGAGTGAATGTTCATCTGAGTCCAAACAAGGAACGTCTATGAACAAACCCAGGAATAAAATCCTTCTAAACCAGAAAAAAAGCAAACCGGAATAAACTCGGAGCTGATACTGAACACCAGCAGACGGAGTAGAGTTACACTCTTCCACGTAAAGGAATAGCACCACCGCACAAGCATGACATCATTCTCATGAGCTTCATTACAGACACCCACCCATTACAGAAACAACCGTACTTCCACTAACTGGCCACTTTATTAGAAACACCCACCCTGTACTTCCACTAACTGGCCACTTTATTAGAAACACCCACTTTGTACTTCCACTAACTGGCCACTTTATTAGAAACACCCACCCTGTACTTCCACTAACTGGCCACTTTATTAGAAACACCTACCTTGTGCCTCCACTCACTGGCCACTTTATTAGAAACACCCACTTTGTACTTCCACTAACTGGCCACTTTATTAGAAACATGTTTGGTCAGAATGGCGTAGCTTGGTTTGGTCAGGGTGCCGTGGTTTGGTTTGGTCAGAATGGCGTAGCCTGGTTTGGTCAGAATGGCGTAGCTTGGTTTGGTCAGAATGGCGTTGCTTGGTTTGGTCAGGGTGCCGTGGTTTGGTTTGGTCAGAATGGTGTAGCTTGGTTTGGTCAGAATGACGTAGCTTGGTTTGGTCAGGGTGATGTAGTTTGGTTTTGTCATAATGGCGTAGCTTGGTTTGGTCAGGGTGACGTAGCTTGGTTTGGTCAGGGTGACGTAGTTTGATTCGGTCAGGGTGACAGTTTGATTTGGTCAGGGTGATGTAGTTTGGTTTGGTCAGAATGGTGTAGCTTGGTTTGGTCAGAATGGCGTAGCTTGGTTTGGTCAGGGTGACGTAGTTAGACTTGGTCAGGGTGACGTAGTTCGACGGTCAGGATGATGATGACGGTTATAATCTTCTTTCCAGGCCGAGAGCAGAACGGTGCCACTCATAACGGTCCAGATCCTGGAGGTGACCTGGTGAGTCCAGTCCCTCACCAAAGGACCAAACTTACTCCTCCCTCTGTGGCTCCACCTTCTGTCCCTCCATCCTCCCCTCCGGCACTCCCTCGCTCCTCTCCTCCATCCCGCACCCCTGCACAGCGTCACAAACCTGAGCTCTCCAGACTGGCCCCGAGGACACACGATGGAGGTCAAAGGTCGGATGCCTCGGTGACAGCCAATGGGGAGTCTGGAGTGACACTGGGCCGTACTCAGTCTTTCCAGGGCAGGAAACCGCCACCGCGGGTCATCGCAGCAACCAAAGACGGTAACCTGGCAACACTAAATGCTCTTTGAGCTCTTTGATGCTGTACTCAGAATCTCTATTGATCCGGATTGGCTGAGCGGTTAATGACTCCCCCCTCGGTGGATGAAAGGTTGCTGGTTTGGATCCTCCTCAGGTCATTAAAAGGCTTTTGTGATGGGCCCTGAAGCAGCTCCGGTTACACATGAACCCCCTTAAAGGCAAATACAGCAAGACGTTTATTTACAGTCCAGAATTATTGGAACCCAACATAATTCTTCTGACCCTTCTGACGTTCTACATAATAAACAGTACACATCATAATATAAATGTTGTTTAAAATGTGTATATACTGAATACTGAATAATTCATACTGGATACTTAATAATTCATAGTGGATACTGAGTAATTCATAGTAGATACTGAATTATTTATAGCAGATACTGAATAATTCATAGTGGATACTGAATTATTTATAGCAGATACTGAATAATTCATAGTGGATACTGAATAATTCATAGTAGATACTGAATAATGTATAGCAGATACTGAATAATTCATAGTGGATACTGAATAATTCATAGTAGATACTGAATAATTTATAGCAGATACTGAATAATTCATAGTAGATACTGAATAATTCATAGAGGATACTGAATGATTCATAGTGGATACTAAATAATTTATAGCAGATACTAAATAATTCATAGTGGATACTGAATAACTCATAGTAGATACTGAATAATTCATTGTGGATACTGAATAATTCATAGTGGATACTGAATGATTCATAGTAGATACTGAATTATTTATAGCAGATACTGAATAATTCATAGTGGATACTGAATTATTTATAGCAGATACTGAATAATTCATAGTGGATACTGAATAATTTATAGCAGATACTGAATAATTCATAGTGGATACTGAATAATTTATAGCAGATACTGAATAATTCATAGTAGATACTGAATAATTCTTAGCAGATACTGAATAATTCATAGCAGATACTGAATAATTCATAGTGGATACTGAATAATTCATAGCAGATACTGAATAATTCATAGTAGATACTGAATAATTCTTAGCAGATACTGAATAATTCATAGCAGATACTGAATAATTCATAGTAGATACTGAATAATTCATAGTGGATACTGAATAATTCATAGTAGATACTGAATAATGTATAGCAGATACTGAATAATTAATAGTAGATACTGAATAATTCATAGTGGATACTGAATAATTCATAGTAGATACTGAATAATTTATAGCAGATACTGAATAATTCATAGTAGATACTGAATAATTCATAGAGGATACTGAATGATTCATAGTGGATACTGAATAATTTATAGCAGATACTAAATAATTCATAGTGGATACTGAATAATTCATAGTAGATACTGAATAATTCATAGTGGATACTGAATAATTCATAGAAGCTACTGAATATTTATAGTAGATCCTGAATAATTCATAGTAAATACTGAATAATTCATTGTGGATACTGAATAATTCATAGTGGATACTGAATTATTTATAGCAGATACTGAATAATTCATAGAAGCTACTGAATATTTATAGTAGATCCTGAATAATTCATAGTAAATACTGAATAATTCATTGTGCATACTGAATAATTCATAGTGGATACTGAATTATTTATAGCAGATACTGAATAATTCATAGAAGCTACTGAAGAATGCATAGTAGATACTGAATAATTCATAGTAGATACTGAATAATGCATTGTGGATGCTGAGTAATTCATTGTGGATGCTGAATAATTCATTGTGGATGCTGAATAATTCATTGTGGATGCTGAATAATTCATTGTGGATGCTGAATAATTCATTGTGGATGCTGAATAATTCATTGTGGATGCTGAATAATTCATTGTGGATGCTGAATAATTCATTGTGGATGCTGAATAATTCATTGTGGATGCTGAGTAATTCATTGTGGATGCTGAATAATTCATTGTGGATGCTGAATAATTCATAGTGGATGCTCAATAATTCATTGTGGATGCTGAATAATTCATTGTGGATGCTGAGTAATTCATTGTGGATGCTGAATAATTCATTGTGGATGCTGAATAATTCATTGTGGATGCTGAATAATTCATTGTGGATGCTGAATAATTCATTGTGGATGCTGAATAATATATACCAGATGTTAAATAATCAATGGTAGGTTTTGAATAATTTACAGTGTTCACTGGATATGACTTGTTAGAAGTTGGCCTAAACCCATAGTATCCATCTTACAGGCTGAGTTTGATCTCTTTTCCAGTTAGAGCTGCAGTATTTCTGGACGGACTGCTGGTTCGCCAGTTTACTCAAACCCAGCTCTGACAGGATGATTTGGTTCCAGTTCTTTAGTAGGACCTCAGATTTGAGTGATGATGTGATGTAGAGGTCTGGTTGAACCTTCGTCGACCGTTTGGAATCTCGGTGTTACTTTTGATCCATTACCCGCCTTCAGCTCACTTGGCAAGACTCACACTCCTCCGTCCAGCGCTCTGCAGGAAAAATGCAGAACCTCTAGTTCATAGCTTCTCGACATGACGAGCGTAATCAGGGATCTGAAGGTCACTTTATAAATTTATAAGGAGACTAAAGGGCATGTGTGTGTTTATGACCATATAATTAAATAAAGAATAAAATAAAACGAGAGCCAAAAACAGATACGCTGGATATGAAAGTCAGAATCTCAGTATGGTATGTGTGTTTTGTTGGGACCACTCATGATCAACAGTTATAAATGCAGGCCATTCTAAAGTCTCTCACTGTTGGTGTAGTACCTGCTAACAGGACTGTCCGGCATCATGTAGAGGTTCTTTTGGTTGGACCTCATATGAGTCATTATTTTCAACATGAAACTACGTGGGAGGTGATTGTTTTGGCTTCTACCCTATCAATATCATATGCATGGCAAGTGGAATGACCGTAAATCTAAAATATGCTGTACTAATATTGTACCTAAGAAGTCACATCTTAATATAGTTGTAAGCTTATTAAAAGATTATTTATCTTAACTTGTTTGTAGATATTTTCACTTTTAAATATCTACAAACAACTTACTTAGATCAGGTAAAACAAGTAAAACATTCTTAGTTATATAAAAATATATAATAAGCTGGAAGGAGCCTATAAATAAGTAATAATAAGATGGAAAAAGTCTAGGAATAAGTTGTAATAAACAGTAAAAAGTCTAGAAAAAAGTTGTAATAAACAGTAAAAAGTCTAGAAAAAATGTGTAATAAACAGTAAAAAGGCTAGAAAAAGTTATAATAAGCTGCAAAAATCTAGAAATAAGTTATATTATTATAACCTTTATAATAATGAAAGTCTAGAAATTAGTTCTAACAGGCATTAAAAGTCTAGATATAAGATATTCTAAACAGTAAAAATATAGAAAATAAGTTAAAGTCTAGAAATAATTTATAATAAGTAGTAAAAGTCTAGAAATGAGTTATAACAAGCATTAACACTCTAGAAATAAGTTATAATAAGATGCAAAATGTCTAGAACAAAGCTATAATAAGCTGTAAAAGGTCTAGAAATGTTATAATTAACAGTAAATGTCTAGAAATAAGTTATAATAAGTTTTAACAGTCCAAAAATATGTTATAATGAACATTAAAAGTCTAGAAATAAGTTATAATTAGCAGTAAAAATATAGAAATAAGTTTTAATAAATTTTAAAAGTTTAGAAATAAATTATAATAAGCAGTAAAAATACAGAAATAAGTTATAATAAGATGCAAAAAGTCTAGAAATAAGGGATAAAAGGTAGAAATAATTGAGAGCTTAGTGTCTGGGCAGGCACACAAGTGTATTGGATTAAACTCCATCTTTCCTTTGAATAATTTCAACTCAGTCATTTATTGTTCCTTATTTTTTACCTCCAGTATTTTTCATAAAGTAGTTTAGTGAATTATTTTCCGTGTCAGCAGCAGCATTTTATTTAGCAGCTCTTTTATATCAGACCTGGCCTTAATTTTCTCTCTCTCTGTTGTTTTTAATATTAATTTTAGTTTAATTTCCAGAGTTAGTGTCTCTGAATTTAAAATCAGATTTAGGAGATTGAAGCTAGTTAGATCTTGTGTGCAGGACAACAGTCTGGGTGGTCTGAGGATGGTCCAGCAGTGGCAAACAATTCATCATTTCTTTTTCCTGGGTTTGTGCCAAATCATGTCATATTCAAGAATCAATTTTCCTCAAACAATTTCCAGTTTGGTTTATTCATGGTTGAGTGCTAGTCTTCTCCTAGCTTGGTCCTGTACTTACTATTCTAAGGTCCTTCTTCTTTCTCCCCTTCATGTTCTGTTATTGATCTGAATGAAACCTTGATCTTGGAAAAGGCGCTATGCTAATATATCTCACTTTTCTATTATTAATTATTATTAATTATCATTAATATCATTAATAAAATATCTCAAACGTCTGTTTGGTTTTCAGCTGAGAGCGACTGTTTGAAAGGACGTCCTTTCCTGGAGAAGAGTTCCATCTGCCGGCCGCCCACGCGGCCTCCGGACCCGCCCACACGCTGCCCAGCCAATCAGAAAGGGCCCAGCGAAGACACACCAGCATCATAGTAAGTTCACATGCGCCCGCCATAGTATTACATGGTTGGTTGGTTCGACCCCAAATGGTCTAGATTAGCTCTCTGACCCACCTGTCTGTCGGTACCGAGTGGTTCCCGACCTACAACAGAAACAACAGTAGCTCAACTGAACAACCATTGCTCACCGCCGCCCACTAGAGGTGACGGGTAACTTCTTATTTACTTGCTATTTGGATGCTAGGACCCTTTAAGGTTCCGGTTCGGAAAGCTGCAGTCTTCCTGAATTGTTTCTCAGCGTTCCCATGATGAAACCTAGGGAATACCCGGCTAGTGTAGATGGTAGTCTATCTTATAGTCAAATGCAAAAGTCTAGGCACCCCGGTCAAAATGAGTCATCACACTCCTGCCCATTTCAATACTCAGTCTCAGTTGAGTTTAAAGGCTGATTGATGCTAGTCTACATGCTAGTCTTAGTATCTTCAGCCTCCTGCAGATGGCGCTGCTGCATGAGGATGATGGCGCTACTGTAAATCTCTACAGGGTGTGGGGGACGGGATCCGTAGATTGGGAAGAGGTGCTACAGTGCAGGGAATGTCTCGTTCCATGTGTGGAAAATGGCTCCAGAGCAGATGTTAATGATTGGCTAAAAGGAGGGACTGCATGTGGGCGTGGCCAAAGACCATAGTGTGAAGGAAGTAGCTGAATCTGCAGGTGTATGGAAGCGTACGGTCATACGGGTCTACCAGCAGTGGATAAAATCCCAGTCTACAGGGAATTCTCCTCGGAACTGTGCCAGGGAAGGCCTCCACCACATCTGGCCCAAATGACCTTGAAGAAGCTTGCCCAGTACGTGCCCAATCCACTCTGTTATTGGTGCTGGTGGAGGCATTTTCAGTCCGGCCCAAAACACTACAGGCCCAATGGAATCGTCCCAGCTCACCCGAATACCCACTCTGGCGTTCACTTTTCCTCAAAGGGTGGAATCTGAATGGGAGCCGTATTTGCATATGGCTGTAGCAGGTTAGAAAAGTGTTGCCCCGTAATAAGGACCCAAATGTGAACTAAACTTTCGGGGGGTCGCAGCACGTTCGGGATCCCATCCATCTCCAGCAGAAGGGTGTAGAGCCGAGGAAGAAGCACTGAGCGTTTGACTGACAAGAGAGCGTGTGTAGAAAAGAGGAAATCCACCACGACACACGCGCAGGCATCCGTGGAATTGGACCTGATTTCAAAGATGAATTAGACAGAAAAGAAAACCCTGCAGATCGTGTGCGTGTCTGTATCCGTGTGCGGGTGTGTGTGTGTGTTCTGGCTCCAGACTGAACGGAGCTCTCTTTTCCGAATAGAAGGAGGGAACTATGGTCGTTAAACGGCTCCAGGCTGACCAGAGCTTTCCTTTCACCAAAGGGAGGAGGAACTACAGTAGTTAAAGGCTCACTCAAACATGGCTTTGAACACTCTGCCGTGCAACATGCCAGGCTTCCTCCGTCCAGGCCGGATTTCACCAAGGCCTGAGGGACCCAAAGGGTCCGGTTCATAAACCGTGCGACCGGATTTAACGTGGAACTAAGGAAAAACCTTTCATACGCAAACAAGGATGTCCAGTCGGTTTTCCTGTTTGCAGGACACATGACGGTTGCTAGCTTTTCCCTTCTCGATACCGAATAAGTTACGGGAGTCACCAAATACAATCCCAAAGCTGGGATGGGAAATACAAACTAAGAAGGACCTCTGCGTTTCTTGGATTGACTTTGACTTGTATTTGATTGCAGACCATCTGATGCCAAGATATTAAACGTCTTGTCTGGTTCAGTTCATTAGTTAAGACTCATTTCTGAATTCAGACCTGCAACACATTCCCAAAGCAGTTGGTACAGAAGCGCTTACCACTCTGTAACGTCAAGGTTCATTCTCAAAACACTTAAAGGAGGTTCACTGAGAAGACCAAACGATTCAAAGTTCCAGGAGTTCATAGTGGATACTGAATAATTAATAGTAGATACTGAATAATTCATAGTAGATACTGAATAATTAATAGTAGATACTGAATAATTCATAGTAGATACTGAATAATTAATAGTAGATACTGAATAATTCATAGTAGATACTGAATAATTAATAGTAGATACTGAATAATTAATAGTAGATACTGAATAGTTCATAGTGGATACTGAGTAATTCATAGTGGATACTGAATAATTCATAGTAGATACTGAATAATTCATAGTAGATACTGAACATTTCATATGCTGAGTAATTCGTAGTGGATATTGAATAATTCATAGTGGATACTGAATAATTCATAGTAGATACTGAATAATTCATAGTGGATACTGAATAATTCATAGTGGATACTGAGTAATTCATAGTGGATACTGAATAATTCATAGTAGATACTGAATAATTCATAGTGGATGCTGAATAATTCCTAGTGGATACTAAATAATTCATAGTAGATACTGAATAATTCATATGCTGAGTAATTGATAGTGGATACTGAATAATTCATAGTAGATACTGAATAATTCATAGTGGATACTGAATAATTTATATGCTGAGTAATTCGTAGTGGATACTAAACAATTCATAGTAGATACTGAATAATTCATAGTAGATACTGAGTAATTCATAGTGGATACTGAATATTTCATATGCTGAGTAATTCATAGTATATACTGAACAATTCATAGTGGATACTGAATAATTGATAGTTGATACTGAACAATTCATAGTGGATACTGAATAATTGATAGTAGATACTGAACATTTCATATGCTGAGTAATTCGTAGTGGATATTGAATAATTCATAGTGGATACTGAATAATTCATAGTCGATACTGAATAATTAATAGTGGATACTGAATAATTCACAGTAGATACTGAATAATTCATAGTAGATACTGAACAATTCATAGTGGATGCTGAATAATTCATAGTAGATGCTGAATAATCCATAGTAGATACTGAATAATTCATAGTAGATACTGAATAATTCATAGTGGATACTGAATAATTTATATGCTGATTAATTCATAGTAGATACTGAACAATTCATAGTGGATGCTGAATAATTCATAGTAGATACTGAACAATTCATAGTAGATGCTGAATAATTCATAGTAGATACTGAATAATTCATAGTAGATACTGAATAATTCATAGTGGATCCTGAATAATTCATAGCGGATACTGAATAATTCATAGTGGATACTGAATAATTTATAGTGGATACTGAATAATTTATAGTGGATACTGAATAATTTATAGTGGATACTGAATAATTCATAGTGGATGCTGAATAATTCATAGTAGGTACTGAATAATTTACCACAGGGCTTGCGGTGAGGCTCTGATAATTACTGTACAACGGTATGGCACAGAATCCAAAACCAAAACCATCTTAGTCTTCTCCAGGAAGGTCATATGTTGCTGTGAGAATTTGATTGCATTCGGTCCCAAGAGCATTAATGACGTCAATCACTGGCGTTGGATAATGAGCTCTGAGTCATCCCAAAGGTGTTAAAGTTTGGAGCTGCCGGGCATTAGCACACCACCGTGTACATCAGTGGATATACAGCAAGTGGAGACAAGCCTTG
The DNA here is from genome assembly GCA_024036415.1 of Prochilodus magdalenae. Lineage (NCBI taxonomy): Eukaryota > Metazoa > Chordata > Actinopteri > Characiformes > Prochilodontidae > Prochilodus > Prochilodus magdalenae. Next base: position 11,921 of record JAMWET010006504.1, read on the forward strand.
GTTTCTTGGTGGGCACATCACCGAAGACCCCACCTGGACCACCAAGCCGACGAGTTTTGAGGTTGAGAAGATAATGTGCTGAGTCTTTCCACTCCGTTGATGTATATATGGGCTTAGGGTTCCACAGTCTCCTGCCCATGGAGCGGTTGTTCTCATCACACCATCCTGACAGCGTGTGAGCTCTTCCCCACGTACGTTTTACCGCCATCTGTGTTGAGTTCCAGGACGGTTGTGTCATCATCAGAAAATATTGTTGTAGCTGTGCCTGGCAACACAGCCGTCCACGAACAAGGAGTACAGGAGGGGGCTTAGGAGAGGACCCTGGGGCACACCCTAATATAGGGTCACCATGTACCTTTTCCACCTTCTGCTTGTCAGGACCTCCTATATCCAGGTGCTTAAGTCTTTAAGCTTTGAAATGCATTTGGCAGGAATGTTCGTCTTGACTCCCAAGCTGTGATCTACGACCAGCATGACAAAGCAACTCGAAACAGTCAGATGAAGTCAGTTCAACGTAGCCGTAGGCAGGAGGCTGGAGGTTTCCTGCAGGGCCCTGGGACAGGGTTAGTCCTCCTACAGCATGAAGGAATCACTGGCTAACGCTGAAGAGCCCTCTGCTAGACCCATGCCTTGAGGACATGGCCATAGTTGCTATTGGGTCCTAACACCTTAGCTGCCCTAGAAGATCTGCTCAGAAGTGGAAGAGTGTGCAGCCGTCTTGGTCTACAGGTGGTTTCCCAGCAGTGTTGTTCCCATGCAAGCATGGCAAACGTTCCCATACACTGGCTATTCCCACCTACGTGGTCCATCATTTTATGTGAGGGCCAAGCATTTGAGGTTGAAGCCATGGTAGGTAGTCTATATCTACCTGGGCTCTCTCCAGGCAGGCCACCAGTTGGAGGCACCAGTTCGGACTTTCAGTTTGCCACCTTGATTCCCGTCCTGGGCATTTGGCTTAACATTAAACCAAGTTTGTTGGGAGATCTTGTCAGGATACCGATGTAGCCCGCGATAGAGCCGGTACATCCACTGATGTGGAATATCTGGAATGTCTGCCCGTCTGTACTTTAGGAGCTGTCCTGAAGTCTGGAGATAGCACCCTCACTCTATTGATAGACCTTCTAAGAACCGGTTGTTCCTGTTCGAGTCCTTGTTTTGAACACAGGCAGGAGGAGACTGGAGGTGGGATCGGCCTTGCCAAATGGGAGGGGATTGTAAATACCCTTAAGTGCTGAGCAACAGCGGTCTAGAGTTTCTTGACCTTGCGTTGGGAAATTTATATGCCGGGCAGAACCTGTTTCATAATTACTCTAACCAAGGTGCCAAAACGGGATTCTCCGTGGTGCCACTTTTGCCTCCCTGGAGAAGACTTTCAATGAATAGAACCGATTTTGCAAGTCAGAGCATCCGGATAAGGCGGAGATTCAGGCCCTTCAATGGCAATGGAACCTTAATGTGAGGGTTCGATAAACCTTTGACGTTCCCAAGTGTCTTTTTTTTTTAGGGAAACCAAAGTCGTTGTTCTGTGGCATCCCATGAAGAAGTATTTGGGTTTTTATTTGTTCCACTGCACAGAGTACCTTGTGGAACCTTTGGCACCAGAAAACTAGAACTGTGCTTTTTCCATCAGCCATCGATCCTGCATGAAAGACTCTAGGTTTTTATGGGTTTTGGTACCTGCTAAAAGTCGGTTACAACAAGATCTAATGGTGCTCGAGGGCCTTCTCAGTCTTGGTTAACAATAGCAGCTGAATGATGATTTAATGAATTCTTAACTCTTCCAGGTGGGAAGTATCCAGACACTGCTACCTCGCCAAAAAGAGCACCAGAACGTAAACTAGGATGGTCTAACATTTGTTGAGCATCATTCAAACGGCGCAGTTGGGAAACAAATATGCAGTCTGAATTGCTCTCAGGACCGATAATGAAGAACATTACTTTAATATGATGCGGATTTCTGGCAATTACATCTTCAGTGTTTATGAGCACACTGGGATTCCGATAACTCACCTTACTGTGTGCTTGGCTTGGATAAGGTGCTAAGTACTAGCATATCGTCACTCTCAAAAAAGATTTTTGTCTCTTTGTAAAAAATCTGCGTATGCTTGTGTACTTTTGCGCTCAATCAATAATTATTAATTCATAAAATTAATCAAATTAATACAATGTATACAATTTATTAAACCATAAATGGACCAATAGAAATGCCCCAAAATGGCTTAGAATAAAACCTCATTGTTGTCATTTACATTAAAGTCAAATAAAGTAAAGAAGGTATAAGCCCTCGACTGTAAAGTTACGGAAGTTATGTAAAGTTTGGGAGTTTTCTTTGGAAAGTAATATTTATAGCTACAATGGAATTAACCTCATAAATTATTGTTTATTTTTATCATTTTGGCATTGTAGCAGCAAGCACATGGTAGTCCTGGTAATTATCCTGTTCTGTAATATCGGTAGCACTTTACAGATAAGTAGGTAATGATGTGTTAATTATATGGTAATAAATTGTATCTGGGTTATAAATTGTTATTGTTGTTTTGGGGTTATAACATTATATATTATATACATGTTCTCAATTATTATTCTCTACTATAAATATGCTTTAAAATAAGCGGGTCATTTTTAATTAAATATAACTTTTTACCATTTTATTACTAAATACTGATACAATAACTATCATTTTATTTATTAATGATTAGAAAGCACCTATATAATGTTTTAGGAAAGTACTTCTATATAAAGTGGTTCTATTACTTTACTGCCTTGTTACCATGACAATCGCTCACTTATTATACATAAAGAACTATAAAATAAGCAGGTAGTTTTTAGGTAAGTACAACTTGTTGCCATTATTTTACCATCTCATAACAGGCTTGTTATTCACCCTCACTACAATCTCAGATTTATTATTTAGTAGCAACTGGGAAACTGACATTTAACTAATAATTCAATACAATTTATTAACGTATAATTACCATATAGTTACCTATTAAATAGTATTAGTAAAGTGCTACTGTAATATCTATACAAATCTTACCAAATACCTTGGCATTTAGTTATTAGTATTTTATTAGTTTGGTTTAAAGTAGTTTTTATCGTATATTTTAGTATAATTTAGAATAGTTTAAAATTAAATTTAATAAAAAAAATAATTAAATTCAGAACTTCAAATGAACCTTATGTTATATGTATTATGTCTGTATTTCATCTTTAATAAATATAAGGCTCAAAGTACCAACCTTCCAATGGTATACATGGTGTAGCTGGTGTAGAATATGGCGTGTAGGCATGATGTAATAGTTTTTGTTTTTGATAACTCCGAAACCAGAACCCTCTGTTACTGGAAGCGTGTTGCCTAGTTATCACAGAAGTAGTATAATATGAGTAATCACTGCTGTATTTGCTCTGAAGTGAAAATATAGAGGGCCAAAATTCTTCCAAAGCAAAAACAAACATAGGGGATTTTCGGCAAGTCAAAAAAAAAAGAAAAATCACAAATCAACATTTTTATACTTTTGGATTTGAATTGATGTTTTTGGCACTTGAATCAAAGATTAATCCCTGCAAATTTCATGCATCTAGTTTCAGCCGTTTAAAAGTTATGACTTAATAAAGTACATCTTTTTCCACAGGCAGAAATTAAAGGCATGTCTTCTTTTAAAAGCCTCAGAAATAAATGAAAATACAAATCCAAGGTGGTCAGCTGGGAGGCCTTTGATGATTTAGCATGAATTGATCCAAAAGTGTTATTTATATAGTGCGCCCCCCACTACCACCACCAACACCCCCACCCCCAACTCGGGGCTGATTTCCTGGTCTGAGAAATGTAGCCTGGACGTGATTCAGTAGTGTTGCAATGGAAGGACTGTAGCTCAGAGTTCTAAAAGTTCAGCGAGGCAGTGAAAGCCCTCGTATGTAATGCGTGTGAGTGCAATCACAGGTGGGTGTGGAGTGAAATATGCTCGTGTGTTCTCTCGTTTGATTTGGCGTTTATCCGCTGTGAAGATGATGCATCAAACATATACCAGAGTTTGGCTGGATGGGAAAAGGATCCAGGGATTTATTTCCTCTGTCTTTCTCTTTTTCTGTTCCTCTTTCCACAGTGTCGCTTCCAAGACCAAGTTCTTTGAGAACGCTTCCAGACAGGCCGGAAGGTATGTGTATACGTGTGAATGTACTGTGTGTATATGTGCGGAACGTAGAGGCGTTTTCACAGACAGGGATTTCGCCTAGTCCTGGACGACGCTGGACTCTCCGTTCCTGGGGAGAATTCCCATTTAAAATGCTTTGTGTCCCAGGACAGGACAGGTCTTAATCCCTGTCAGGGAAACTGTCGGCAAGGTGACGGGACAGCTCCGATAAGCTTTGGCATGGATTTTACACTGGACCTGTGCAGGAGGGCTGGAACGCCGTCCTTCCAACGGATATTCCCCGCAGGTTTGATGTTTTGATGCTGGCGGTGGAGAATAAAGGCTAACGCTAAGGTCTCCCACGAGTTTCCGGTTGGGTTGAGATCTGGTAACTCTGCAGGCCACAGCATATGATCTACACAAGTTTCAAACTAAGCAAACCTTTTAGTGAGCCCTTGTGTCCTGTGGGTTATTCATAACACGTGCTACCATGTATACGTATCGTAGTAATAAAGTTTAAAGCTCACGTCGTGGTATTGAACAGCTCCGAGTGATGGAATCCAACAGCCGAAAGATCTGATGTGCTATGACTGACTTTGAATGCATCCCTTCATTGCGCTACTGGTTGTCCTCTACCTCTTTTACCTTCACCTCTTCCAAGCGTAATTGTCTTTTTCCAGTGAACTGGAATCCAAAACTGGAACTTCACTTCAGGTATATGGGCTTCCAGGGAGAGGCGAGCCTTGATTTGTTCAGAGATCCATCCGTTTAGTTGTCTTTGCCATCAAAGGTCCTCCTGAAACTCTTTGCCAACGCCAAAGTTCAAAGACATCTACAGTACATACATCTTTGGTTTTCCTGTCTCGTTTGTTTTCTGCCACATCCTTAAAGACCTGCCGAGAAGACCACAGCCTGGAAAGGTCTGGGAGCCACACGGCAGCACTTGAAGACCTTCTATCTTTGTGGTATGTCTTGATTGCTGAATCAATCAGCATCTTCTTCATCAAGAGTGAGCTTGGTGGTCTTTCCCATTGCCTCAGACAAAGTCTTCTTCAGCCTGAGCTCCAAGTTGTCCTGTAAGCTTCCGTAGAAGGACCTGCATGTCCGCTATGAGTGTTGTATCATCGGCATGTCTTCCACCAATCCTAAATCCTTGGACCACCTTCCTTCAGTCCTGCTTCCCTTATGTTCTGCATACAGGGCGAACAGCTATGGGGATAGTAGAGAGCCCTGGTGAACTCCTTTTCCAATGTGGAGACGGCCTCTTGGTCCATTTGACCAGACCATGACTTCCTCATTAGGATGCCTCATTGTACACGGTCAACATAGGCTTTGCTGTAGTCAGTGAACACAGGACGACTTCCTCGAACTCCTGGGCTTTTCCAGTGATCCGGTGTGCAGCAGCAATGTTACCTCTTGTTCCTCAGCCCTTCCTGAATCCTGCTGTCTGGCTGTTCTCTTTCAGTGTAAGGCTTTACCCTGTACTGAAGGATCTCAGGCATAACTGTATTTGGCGTGTGATCTGAGCGAAATGATGTGTTAGGTTGCTCTCTTCCTTCTCTTCTTACTGGTCTCTTCCAAGCTGACGGCCGTTGAGCTGTTTTCTTGATTTGTTGCCATAGTTCGGTCAGGACTTTAACAGGGTCTTCTTCAGAATCTGAAGTGTTATCAATTCCTGTGGCTTTCTTCTTTGGCAGTCCTCTCAGGACCCTGTCTGACTTTATCTTCGAGCACGAAAGATTCTTTTGTGTAGCAGACATCAACAAAAGTGTTTTGGCAGTCCACATCCCCTTCAATAGTTCAGAATTTAAAAAAGAGTGTATCAAAATTTTTACCTTCTCCAGTAGAACTCATACAGAAAGCCAGACTTTATATTAATCTGCTGTGGTCATCAGACCCCCTCACTGTAGGCCCCTTCATTTAGCCTTCTACCTGTACGCTGCACATGCACTCGTTCACTCGTGGAGAACATGGTCAAGGATCCCCCGTCATCTCTGTAGACCAGTGATGATTCACCTGCATCTTAATTCATAATCAACTTTAGCAACCACCTGGGATGTCATACTATTGGTCTTGCAACACTTTAGCAACCACATGGGACATCATACTATTGGCATCGCAACACTTTAGCAACCACCTGGGACATCATACTATTGGCATCGCAACACTTTAGCAACCACCTGGGACGCCATACTATTGACTTTGCGACATTTTAACAGCCACCTGGAACATAATACTATTGGCTTCGCAACACTTTAGTAACCACCTGGGACATCATACTATTGGCCTGTCAACACTTTAGCAACCACCTGGGACATCATAATATTAGCCTCGCAACACTTTAGCAACCACCTGGGACGTCATACTATTGGCCTGTCAACACTTTCGCAACCACCTGGGACGCCATACTTTTGGCCTGTCAACATTTTCGCAACCACCTGGGACGCCATACTATTGGCCTTGCAACACTTTAGCTACCATCTGGGACGTCATACTATTGGCCTGTCAACACTTCAGCAACCACCTGGGACGCCATACTATTGGCCTGTCAACACTTTAGCTACCACCTGGGACGCCATACTATTGGCCTCGCAACACTTTAGCAACCACCTGGGACGTCATACTATTGGCCTTGCGACATTTTAGCAGCCACCTGGAACAAAATACTATTGGCTTCGCAACACTTTAGTAACCACCTGGGACGTCATACTACTGGCCTGTCAACACTTTTGCAACCACCTGGGACACCATACTACTGGCCTTGCAGCACCTTAGCTACCATTTGGGACGTCAAACTATTGGCCTGTCAACACTTTCGCAACCACCTGGGACATCATACTATTGGCCTCGCAACACTTTAGCTACCACCTGGGACGCCATACTATTGGCCTCGCAACACTTTAGCTACCACCTGGGACATCATACTATTGGCCTGTCAACACTTTAGTAACCACCTGGGACGCCATACTATTGGCCTGTCAACACTTTAGTAACCACCTGGGACGCCATACTATTGGCCTGTCAACACTTTAGCTACCACCTGGGACGCCATACTATTGGCCTCGCAACACTTTAGCAACCACCTGGGACGTCATACTATTGGCCTTGCAACACTTTAGCAACCACCTGGGACGCCATACTATTGGCCTCGCAACACTTTAGCAACCACCTGGGACGTCATACTATTGGCCTTGCAACACTTTAGCTACCACCTGGGATGCCATACTATTGGCCTCGCAACACTTTAGCAACCACCTGGGACGTCATACTATTGGCCTCGCAACACTTTAGCAACCACCTGGGACGCCATACTATTGGCCTCGCAACACTTTCGCAACCACCTGGGACGCCATACTATTGGCCTGTCAACACTTTCGCAACCACCTGGGACGCCATTCTATTGGCCTCGCAACACTTTAGCAACCACCTGGGACATCATACTATTGGCCTGTCAACACTTTAGCAACCACCTGGGACATCATACTATTGGCCTCGCAACACTTTAGCAACCACCTGGGACGTCATACTATTGGCCTGTCAACACTTTAGTAACCACCTGGGACGCCATACTATTGGCCTTGCAACACTTTAGCTACCACCTGGGACGCCATACTATTGGCCTCGCAACACTTTAGCAACCACCTGGGGCGCCATACTATTGGCCTTGCGACATTTTAGCAGCCACCTGGGACATCATACTATTGGCCTGTCAACACTTTAGTAACCACCTGGGACATCATACTATTGGCCTCGCAACACTTTATCAACCACCTGGGACGTCATACTATTGGCCTGTCAACACTTTCGCAACCACCTGGGACGCCATACTATTGGCCTGTCAACACTTTCGCAACCACCTGGGACGCCATTCTATTGGCCTCGCAACACTTTAGCAACCACCTGGGACATCATACTATTGGCCTGTCAACACTTTAGCAACCAGCTGGGACATCATACTATTGGCCTCGCAACACTTTAGCAACCACCTGGGACGTCATACTATTGGCCTGTCAACACTTTAGTAACCACCTGGGACGCCATACTATTGGCCTTGCAACACTTTAGCTACCATCTGGGACGCCATACTATTGGCCTCGCAACACTTTAGCAACCACCTGGGACGCCATACTATTGGCCTTGCGACATTTTAGCAGCCACCTGGAACATAATACTATTGGCTTCGCAACACTTTTGCAACCACCTGGGACGCCATACTATTGGCCTGTCAACACTTTCGCAACCACCTGGGACATCATACTATTGGCCTGTCAACACTTTAGCAACCACCTGGGACGTCATGCACTTTAGCAACCACCTGGGACGCCATACTATTGGCTTTGCGACATTTTAACAGCCACCTGGAACATAATACTATTGGCTTCGCAACACTTTAGTAACCACCTGGGACATCATACTATTGGCCTGTCAACACTTTAGCAGCCACCTGGGACATCATACTATTGGCCTCGCAACACTTTAGCAACCACCTGGGACGTCATACTATTGGCCTGTCAACACTTTAGTAACCACCTGGGACGCCATACTATTGGCCTGTCAACACTTTAGCTACCATCTGGGACGCCATACTATTGGCCTCGCAACACTTTAGTAACCACCTGGGGCGCCATACTATTGGCCTTGCGACATTTTAGCAGCCACCTGGAACATAATACTATTGGCTTCGCAACACTTTAGTAACCACCTGGGACATCATACTATTGGCCTGTCAACACTTTCGCAACCACCTGGGGCGCCATACTATTGGCCTGTCAACACTTTCGCAACCACCTGGGACGCCATTCTATTGGCCTTGCAACACTTTAGATACCATCTGGGACGTCATACTATTGGCCTGTCAACACTTTAGCAACCACCTGGGGCGCCATACTATTGGCCTGTCAACACTTTAGTAACCACCTGGGAAGCCATACTATTGGCCTGTCAACACTTTAGCAACCACCTGGGACATCATACTATTGGCCTCGCAACACTTTAGCAACCACCTGGGACGTCATACTATTGGCCTGTCAACACTTTCGCAACGACCTGGGACGCCATACTATTGGCCTGTCAACACTTTCGCAACCACCTGGGACGCCATTCTATTGGCCTCGCAACACTTTAGCAACCACCTGGGACATCATACTATTGGCCTGTCAACACTTTAGCAGCCACCTGGGACATCATACTATTGGCCTCGCAACACTTTAGCAACCACCTGGGACGTCATACTATTGGCCTGTCAACACTTTAGTAACCACCTGGGACGCCATACTATTGGCCTTGCAACACTTTAGCTACCATCTGGGACGCCATACTATTGGCCTCGCAACACTTTAGCAACCACCTGGGGCGCCATACTATTGGCCTTGCGACATTTTAGCAGCCACCTGGAACATAATACTATTGGCTTCGCAACACTTTTGCAACCACCTGGGACGCCATACTATTGGCCTGTCAACACTTTAGCAACCACCTGGGACATCATACTATTGGCCTGTCAACACTTTAGCAACCACCTGGGACGTCATGCACTTTAGCAACCACCTGGGACGCCATACTATTGGCTTTGCGACATTTTAACAGCCACCTGGAACATAATACTATTGGCTTCGCAACACTTTAGTAACCACCTGGGACATCATACTATTGGCCTGTCAACACTTTAGCAGCCACCTGGGACATCATACTATTGGCCTCGCAACACTTTAGCAACCACCTGGGACGTCATACTATTGGCCTGTCAACACTTTAGTAACCACCTGGGACGCCATACTATTGGCCTGTCAACACTTTAGCTACCATCTGGGACGCCATACTATTGGCCTCGCAACACTTTAGTAACCACCTGGGGCGCCATACTATTGGCCTTGCGACATTTTAGCAGCCACCTGGAACATAATACTATTGGCTTCGCAACACTTTAGTAACCACCTGGGACATCATACTATTGGCCTGTCAACACTTTAGCAACCACCTGGGACGCCATACTATTGGCCTGTCAACACTTTAGCAACCACCTGGGACGTCATGCTATTGGCTTGTCAACACTTTCGCAACCACCTGGGGCGCCATACTATTGGCCTGTCAACACTTTCGCAACCACCTGGGACGCCATTCTATTGGCCTTGCAACACTTTAGCTACCATCTGGGACGTCATACTATTGGCCTGTCAACACTTTAGCAACCACCTGGGACGCCATACTATTGGCCTGTCAACACTTTAGTAACCACCTGGGAAGCCATACTATTGGCCTGTCAACACTTTATCAACCACCTGGGACATCATACTATTGGCCTCGCAACACTTTAGCAACCACCTGGGACGTCATACTATTGGCCTGTCAACACTTTCGCAACCACCTGGGACGCCATACTATTGGCCTGTCAACACTTTCGCAACCATCTGGGACGCCATACTATTGGCCTCGCAACAGTTTAGCAACCACCTGGGGCGCCATACTATTGGCCTTGCGACATTTTAGCAGCCACCTGGAACATAATACTATTGGCTTCGCAACACTTTTGCAACCACCTGGGACGCCATACTATTGGCCTGTCAACACTTTAGCAACCACCTGGGACATCATACTATTGGCCTGTCAACACTTTCGCAACCACCTGGGACGTCATGCACTTTAGCAACCACCTGGGACGCCATACTATTGGCTTTGCGACATTTTAACAGCCACCTGGAACATAATACTATTGGCTTCGCAACACTTTAGTAACCACCTGGGACATCATACTATTGGCCTGTCAACACTTTAGTAACCACCTGGGACATCATACTATTGGCCTGTCAACACTTTAGCAGCCACCTGGGACATCGTACTATTGGCCTCGCAACACTTTAGCAACCACCTGGGACGTCATACTATTGGCCTGTCAACACTTTAGTAACCACCTGGGACGCCATACTATTGGCCTGTCAACACTTTAGCTACCATCTGGGACGCCATACTATTGGCCTCGCAACACTTTAGTAACCACCTGGGGCGCCATACTATTGGCCTTGCGACATTTTAGCAGCCACCTGGAACATAATACTATTGGCTTCGCAACACTTTAGTAACCACCTGGGACATCATACTATTGGCCTGTCAACACTTTAGCAACCACCTGGGACGCCATACTATTGGCCTGTCAACACTTTAGCAACCACCTGGGACGTCATGCTATTGGCTTGTCAACACTTTCGCAACCACCTGGGGCGCCATACTATTGGCCTGTCAACACTTTCGCAACCACCTGGGACGCCATTCTATTGGCCTTGCAACACTTAAGATACCATCTGGGACGTCATACTATTGGCCTGTCAACACTTTAGCAACCACCTGGGACGCCATACTATTGGCCTGTCAACACTTTAGTAACCACCTGGGAAGCCATACTATTGGCCTGTCAACACTTTAGCAACCACCTGGGACATCATACTATTGGCCTCGCAACACTTTAGCAACCACCTGGAACATAATACTATTGGCCTGTCAACACTTTCGCAACCACCTGGGACGCCATACTATTGGCCTGTCAACACTTTCGCAACCACCTGGGACGCCATTCTATTGGCCTCGCAACACTTTAGCAACCACCTGGGACATCATACTATTGGCCTGTCAACACTTTAGCTACCATCTGGGACGCCATACTATTGGCCTCGCAACACTTTAGCAACCACCTGGGGCGCCATACTATTGGCCTTGCGACATTTTAGCAGCCACCTGGAACATAATACTATTGGCTTCGCAACACTTTAGTAACCACCTGGGACATCATACTATTGGCCTGTCAACACTTTAGCAACCACCTGGGACATCATACTATTGGCCTGTCAACACTTTAGCAACCACCTGGGACATCATACTATTGGCCTCGCAACACTTTAGCAACCACCTGGGACGCCATACTATTGGCCTGTCAACACTTTAGCAACCACCTGGGATGTCATACTATTGGCCTCGCAACACTTTAGCAACCACCTGGGACATCATACTATTGGCCTCGCAACACTTTAGCAACCACCTGGGACGCCATACTATTGGCCTGTCAACACTTTCGCAACCACCTGGGACGCCATTCTATTGGCCTTGCAACACTTTCGCAACCACCTGGGACATCATACTATTGGCCTTGCAACACTTTCGCAACCACCTGGGACATCATACTATTGGCCTCGCAACACTTTAGCAACCACCTGGGACGTCATACTATTGGCCTGTCAACACTTTAGCTACCACCTGGGACGCCATACTATTGGCCTGTCAACACTTTAGTAACCACCTGGGAAGCCATACTATTGGCCTCGCAACACTTTAGCAACCACCATAGCAAAGGCCCTGCAACCTAGGTCATCATAGCAATGACCTTGCAAGAATTCAGCAACCACATGGGATATCAGAGTAACGGCCTTGCAACACCTTAGCAACCACCTCTGAGAACAAAGCAGCGACCTTGCAGCACTTCAGCAAACACCTGAGATATCACAGCTATCGCCTTTAGCCACCATGTGGGATATCACCTAACAACAAACCATAGCAACCCCATAGCAGCATCGCGGCGTACACATGGAATTACTTTAGAAACCCAGTGAAGTTGGCAATAACAGCCATCAGTGTTCTGCAGCTGCTTCAGCTTTTCATTAGCTGTCCACCTAAAGTTCCACCACAAACTGTCCTCGTCTAGCTGGATCACCTGTCGGGACACGTGAGCTTCACTCCCAGGAATTTCTCTCCGTCTGCATCCGTGTGCACATGTATGTCGCGGTGATGCCATGCGGATAGAGCCATTGTAATACACTCCCGGGTGAGAACCTGGGCCAAGCCCCCAACGGCACAGCGTTAAGCTTTTAATGGTCTTGACAACACATGCTCAACAATCGGATAAAGCGGCTCGGCCTGGGAAGCCTTACCGTCTGGAAACACCGGGGTGTTCTGGGTAAACCTGCTG
>JAMWET010006504.1:30000-55000 GCA_024036415.1 Prochilodus magdalenae
TCAACTGGGCTGTGAGATGACCATCTAGGGGGTGATGAGTATGGAGGGGTAAAAACACAGGGGGGACCCCTGGGGTACCAGGGAGCCCTCTGGAGGTGTGGTGGGCCTAAATCAATGACACCTCAAGGAAAGAAGGTGACCCCATCTGATGACCCCAGTGAACCTTTCTCCCACCCAAGATAACAGGCAAGAAGCGGTGCTGGTTATTAAAGGGGTTCTACCATCAGGTTCCATAAGCGTTACTAAAATCCTAAAACCTTGTATCTTGGTAAACATCTTACCAGTTAGCAATGAGACGCTGCCCAGAAACACCATGTGTAAACTGAGTAAATAAGCTCCGCCCTCATACTGTTTAGTTAGCTATGCTAGTTACTCTGCACTAATGCTAGTCGCTAACGTTCCCTGTGCTAGCTCCTGGCTCCATCTGGACACCAACACACAGTAGAGTAAAGCTGATCCTCACTATGGAGCTCTCAGTTTAAGATGATCAGCTCCAACCGCCACACACGGATACAATCACACAGCATGGCTGGACTTACAGGCTGCTGTTGGGGTGGTGGTGCTAATAAAGGTGGAGCTGCTCCTCTCTTCCATCTCTTCAGGGTCAGGCGCTGAGCGGAGCTGCTCCATATTGTCCAGAGAGGTTTGGGAATCTGTCCGGAGTGGAATGTGCAGACTGCAGGATTAAAGGTGTTCCGGGATCCTGTTAAAGATGTGGAGCTGGAGTTCCTGTTCTCCAGCTTGGTTTGGGAATTCTCTGTTCCACCTTAAATGGTGGTCCAGGACATTCTGGTGCCTGTACCAGCTGCAGTATTTAAGGGGGAACGGAACATTGGATTAGGAAGCTGGTGAACAGGAAGAACTCCAGCCTGGATTAAAGGTGAACTTCAGCCATGTACCGCTGACAGTTGGGATCCTTGGGAAGAGAATGGAAAGTGCTTCCCAGCCTGGAACGCTGGAGTTCTCCATCTAGTCCACCATGTTGGTTCTGTAGCTCCGTTGTGGTTGTATGTAAATGTTGGGGGTGTGAATATTAACGAGTCTATTCTGGAACAGTTTGGGATTTTGGAATCGGCCTGTTTTCCCGTCCTCGTTTGGAAATGCAGGATTTGGGTTTGAAGGAGGAACAGCCGTGTTTGAGGTTCACCGAGTCACAGACTAACTGTAGGGGCCTCTTTCTGTTTCTGTCTGCGGTGCGCTAACATGTCTGTGCAGCTATGTTCTTGTTTTGGTAGCAGTGGAGATTAAAAAACAGCCTGGTGCAAAACTGGTGTGGCCTAACGCCTGGGATATCAGACACCACAGCTGTGGCAGCGCCGCCACATTACTGATGATTTAAGGGCAACGCCAAACCATGCCTGTTGGCACCTGCTATGCCGGCATCGTTATCAAGCCAGAACTGATGCTAGCGTGCTTTGCCAACTTCTTGGAGGTGTGGCCGCGGTGGGGCTCAAATGATCCCCCAACTGTAAATGAAGTTAGTCAGCCGATACTTGTTTGGTGACTGAGATTAGCTTCTCGCGGCTAACGTAGCCAACAAGGACCGGAACTTGTCACTACCACTTAGCATTGTTGAGCTGTTCAGTAAACGGTTAAAAATAATAATAATAAAAATAATAAATTGAATGTGGAGGTATGCGGTGATGGCAAAGCGGTATGTGGTCACCCTATGGATGTCTGTTTGTCCTAATCAGGGAATGTAGGTTAACATTAGTCTGGGTGGATGCTGGAGAGGGTCTAGATTAGTCCATGTGGGTGATAGTAAGGGTCTAGATTAGTCCAGGTGGGTGTTAGTAAGGGTTTAGATTAGTCCAGGTGGGTGTTAGTAAGGGTTTAGATTATTCTAGATTAGCCTGTTGGAGAGAGTGAACTGAAGCCTATGGTTGATGCTCCATAGGGTCTAGATTAGTCCAGGCAGATGTTGTGAAGGGTCTAGTTTGGTCCAGATGGATGATGTCATTTAGATTAGTCCATGTGGATGTTGGACAGGTTCTAGAATATACCATGTGGATGTTGGAGAGGGTCTAGATTTTTTGAAGGTAGCTTTTACAAAGCGTCTAGATTAGTCCAGTTGGATGTAGTAAGGGTCTAGAACAGTCCAGGTGAATGCTGGAAGAGGTCTAGAGTAGTCCAGGTGGATGTTAGAAAGGTTCTAGATCAGCCCAAGTGGTTGTTGAAAAGGGTTTAGATTAGTTTAGATAGATATTGAAAAGAGTCTTGATTCATCCAGATGGATTTTGAAAAGGGTCTAGATTAGTCCTGGTGGATGTTAGATTGGATTTTAATTAGTTCATAAGGATGTTGAAAAAATTCGAAATATCGAAAATGATCAAAATTTTTGCAGGTGGATGTTGGAAAGTGTCTAGATTAGTCCAGATGGATTTTGAAAAGGGCCTGAATTAGTTTAGAAGGACAGTGAAAAGAGATCAGTCCAGGTGAATTTCGGGAGGGATCTAGAGTAGTCCCGGTGGATGTTAGAAAGGGTCTAAATTAGTCTAGAAGGATTTTTGGAAAGGGTCTAATTAGTCCAGATAGATTTTGAAAGGGTCTAATTAGTCCAGATGGATCTTTGGAAAGGTTCTGATTAGTCCAGATAGATTTTGAAAGGGTCTAATTAGTCCAGATGGATCTTTGGAAAGGTTCTAATTAGTCCTGATGGATTTAGAAGGGATCTAATTGGTCCAGATGGTTTTGGAAAGGGCCTGAATTAGTTTAGAAGGATAGTGAAAAGAGATCAGTCCAGGTGAATTTCGGGAGGGATCTAGAGTAGTCCAGGTGCATGTTAGAAACGGTCTAAATTAGTCTAGATGGATTTTTGGAAAGGTTCTAACTAGTCCTGATGGATTTTTGGAAAGGTTCTACTTAGTCCTGATGGATTTTAGAAGGGGTCTAATTAGTCCTGATGGATTTTAGAAGGGATCTAATTGGTCCAGATGGATTTTGAAAGGGTCTAATTAGTCTAGATGGATCTTTGGAAAGGTTCTGATTAGTCCAGATAGATTTTGAAAGGGTCTAATTAGTCCAGATGGGTTTTAGAAGGTATCTAATTGGTCCAGATGGTTTTTGGAAAGAGGCTGAATTAGTTTAAAAGGAAAGTGAAAAGAGATCAGTCCAGGTGAATTTCGAGAGGGATCTAGAGTAGTCCCGGTGCATGTTAGAAACGGTCTAAATTAGTCTAGATGGATTTTGAAAGGTTCTAATTAGTCCTGATGGATTTTAGAAGGGGTCTAATTAGTCCAGATGGTTTTGGAAAGGGTCTAGATTAGACCAGGTGGTTGGTAATGTGCACAACAGGAGACTGGGAGCTGAGCCCTCTCCCCAGTTGAGCACTAATGTCCAGTGGAGAATGAACGGGTCATTTAGGAACGGGTTAATGTACGTTCCTCTGTTTCTACAGATGACAGAATGGTAGTCATACGAAGGTCTGTTTAATATTAGGGATCAGATGTAATCCGTCTTCTGCTCAGCTTTATAGTTTTGGCTGCTTTGTGTGTTAAATCTGTCCTTCAGTACTTGTGGCATCAACACAGATCCCTGTTCAGTGACCCGACTGAATATTTTTAAAAGAAATGCTAAATAATAGATGCCATGCTGCTCCGGAATGCGGCTGCGGGGATCTTGTACCGCTTCCAGCGGTGGAATTACAGAGTAATGCGATCGGACAGCGCTGTAAATCACGGCGTGTAAAATTACACGGTAATGCGATCAGACGGGAGCGTAAATATTCTTGATGTGAAGAAAGATCGGCTGCCTCTGCGGCTTCTCGGTGCAGCTCTCCAAAACTTCTTGAGGAGCTACCTGAAACGCACTGCAGCTGGGCCTGACTTACAGGTTTCCTAGCCGGTCTGATTCGGATGTCTTCATTTTCTAACTGAACTCGTTTGGACGGTAGAATTTCAGATTTATATGCAGATCTATTTTTACTGTATTTTAATTCTGAGATGTTCTAGTAAGCTCAAACTCAAACAAGCTGTAGCTGATGCCTCTGAGCTAACAGGAAATTTAGCATCAGTGTTGTTATTAGAATTCCTTATGGTCACTTCAGAACGAATGGGATTCTAAATCAAATCAAGAGAACTGATTTGGGGTGATGAAATTTTAATGATTCAGTAAAAAGTTTTAGATTTGAGGTTTAGAGATTTACACCTCCGGCACAATTCCAAAGTTTGGATTCATTGTTTTCAGTCACATGAATTTAAACCAGTTTTCTGACAATCTGTAGTGCATGCATAAACATACTTCCTGAAAGTTGTAGTAAAATTAATCTAGTTAATGTCCAGGATAAAGATCTACTGGAAACTACCATCAGATAATTTGGCATAAAAATATTCTAAACAGACATTTACAGTTTATTTATTTGTTTAATAAGTTTGTGCGCACAGAATTCTTATGCACAGATTATTTTTTTAGAAAATGACAATCTGAATTATTAAAAATATTGAAATTTAAATTTAAAAGAAAGTTTTATTTCCCAAATGATTCCTAAGGTTTTGAACAGCAGTATACGTATTTACATTTTGACTGGAATAACAGTCCATAAATAATCAGACATGTTTTGTTTTGGTTCTGTAGTACTGGACTGCACTGATATGGGAAATATGAACCAAAACAGATACAGTGTTTTTGATATAAGTATATAAAATCTTATAACATCTTGTCTGTTGTTTTTTTTTCTCATTCAGCCCATCCACAACACCAGCTGGGAACGAACTTCCGAGATGAGGTATGACTTTACTGTTCAAGTTATTATTCATTTTAAGGATGAAAACACATTTGTGTTTTTTTGTTATTTATTAATTCAGGGCTCATATGCCTACGCTTTTAAACTTCCACTAATAAATACTACTAAAGCAACAGGAAGTATGTGATCTTAAGCATAAACATTTATTTTTTTAAAAACTACACGTACAAACACACATCCAAAAAAATATTGGGACAGTCGGTGCAACTCCACTAAGGGCACATCGAGGAGCTTTTTAATATCTCAGCTTGTTAATGTTTTGTATTGATCTTTGTCCATGTATGCTAATTCTAAATTCGAAGCCTGCAGCGCGTTACAGAAGGACAGGTTATATAAAACTCGTCAGCCAAGAAACTGAATCCAGGGAGAAGATGGCCGCTTCAACAGGACAATGACCCAAAAATAACTCGAGTCTGCTTTCTAAAAAAGGTGCTCGCATGGCCAAGTCCCGACTTGAATCCCAAATTTTGAAATTGAGAGTCCCTCATTATCCTGGGGAACTGAAGTTTGCAGGAAGGAAAAGGAACCAAAGCTGAAGCACAAGGCTGTACAAGGCTAATCGCTTCTTCCATCAGCGGCTGTGCAGCAAAGCACTGTTATTGGTTTGTGAAGTTTGAAGGGTGTAGAAATGGATTTGGGCATGTCTGTTTATGCTTATCAACACATACTTTTACATTTGGGCATTTATGAAGGAACAGAAACTCCCTCGGTGTGTGTATACTAGGAGAGGTTATGATAGGCAGAGTCTGTAATTAAAGTCATTATTAAATTATTATTAAATTATTAAAACATACCCAGTGCAACTTGGTCCCACCCAGTTTACGGCCATTTGTCCCGCCCATTCAGCGTTCAGCATTGTACCCACCAGAGAAGCCCCGGTCATTCAGTCTACAGCATTTAAGGTTCTCATTAGCCCCCGCTCATTCAGCCTTCCATTTAGTCCCTTTATTCATTCTACAGCAGATTAGCCCCGCCCATTCAGCCTATAGCAGGTTTAGTCCCCTCATTCAGTCCAACCTAGATCAGCCTACAGCAGTTTTAGTCCTACCCTTATTTCCGCCCTCCACCCATCCTATAGCAGTTTAGTCCCACTCATTCAGAATACAGCGTACAATAGATAAGCCCCGCCCATTCAGCCTTCGTCAGTTTAGTCCTACCCTTATTCATCTTACAGCAGATTAGCTCCACCCATTCAGCCTATAGCAGTTTAGTCCCACTCATTAGTATATGACGAGATAGACTACGAAGACAGGCTCAGGCCCATTCAGCCCTTGCATCCATGTTTTATGATGCATACGCTTATCTTGTGAGAGAGATACTACGCCTCTGACTAGAATGTGTTATTTATTACCCCTCACCCAGCTCTCCATTTTCACACCACCCTTCATTATGTCCCTTCTATCGCCTTTTCACTCGACCCAACCCACGTACTCCAGACATCCTACTACGCCTGCTTACCGTTTCTAGTATCTAAAGTCCTCGTACTACTTCAGGCATTATTGTTGTCACAGTGTAGCTGGATCCCTTTCACCACCCCCCATCTACAATGATTCATCCACAACGCACAGATTTCTGTATCATACGTGACCATACTCTGTCTCTTCCTTCGTCTCTCCTGCACGTGCCTGCTTTCTACCCCACACCTCGACGCCAAGTCACACCACCCCACCCCACAGACCTTTTCACACCCTCCATGATCACCCGCCCTCTCCCACATTTTTCTGCTTTATGTGATATAGGTCATTGACTACTTTGACCCCACGCTTGACCTCACTATGTCACCTTCTTCTACCGTGTGTCCTACCTCACTGTATCTTGACCCACCAGTGCACGCCCTTCGTGATAGTATAAACGAGCACAGTTTAGGACCTGGTAAAGTCTACTAGACACGCCTTTAGCCCTTTGTGTAGACCTTCACTCGCGTCACATCTCCCCCCATTTTCTCTACCCATACTCCCCACTCTTCCCTCTCCTGCTTTACATAGTAGCCGCAGCCGACAACATTCTGCTTTACTACCGCTCCCCTAGTACATAGCATTCTCGCTTGTCCCTACTACTAGTGCCTTCTACCCATGTATGGTAGTCCTACTCCGTTCAGCTGCTGTTCCCCCCGCCTTTCCGCCCTCAACCCCCACCTGTTCCCTTTTTACTGTCTGCTGCCCTGTGTGTGCGCAGGCTTCGATAGACACCTGTGACCATTTTCTGTTTACCCTGATAAGGAACGTTCCTGCACACCGCGCCCACTGTCTGCACCACGCCCCATTACACGCAGTCCTGCTCTCTCACAAGTGGTCGTGTGCCTCAACACACGCCGAGTGCTGTCCGCGTTGTTTTCCTCTGCTCACATCTTGCCACCCCACTGGCTCTTGTATCCCCCTCATCTTTCCCCTCTTTTGGTACCCCCCCCCCCCGTTTTTGTTCCTCGTCCTGTTGTTTTCTTGACCCTTTCTCTCGCGTCACCCTGTTTTGTCCTGTCTCCTTCGCCTCTCTTACATTCGTTTCGCACTTCTCTTCCCTCCTTGTTTACACCGCTTGTTGGTCTCTTCGGTGGTCTGTCAAGTTCTTCTGTCACTCCCCCTCTTTTTTTCCCCCCTTTCCGTTCACTGCCATCTCGTATCACTCACGTCTCCTGGCGTGCTCTCGCGGTTATGCGCACACCCCAGCCTACCACACTTCCCTGTCATCGTTTACCCACCCCCCTTTTCGCAAGTTGAGCCCGCTTTCTTTGTCATACATCCTCCGTCTCACACGTCTTGCACCCTGTGTCCCCCCCTCATTCTTTCACACCCTCGTAGTGTTTTTTGTTTCTCCACCGCATTCTGTGTTATTTCTTCCTGCACTGTCCGCCCTTTAGTCTCACGTGTACGCACACTTAAACATCGAGGTCTACCATGGAGACGACGCGCCTACACACGGTGTGTAGAAACATAGATCTAGGCGGGTCGAGAGATTCTATGTTTTGCTCTTCCGTCTAAATCATTCCCATATACGAGACCAACCACATGTATGACTATAACGATGTATGTGTCTATACGAACACTGCACACAGCATATATTCTGGTGCTTATGACACAGTAGCTAAGACGGGCGAAGATGTACCATGTAGAACCAGACGTGCCCTTAGAATGGAGCGAGCATCATCTACTCCACTAACGCTTTGGCCCACATTCACTGTGGCACTAGCCACAGTAGGGTGACGTCTGATCACACTACCCATCAAGACCACACATATGTTACCTCTAGTCGCACACTGGTGAACGCGGCACTGCCCAGCACAGAGACTACAACGTACGCGACGTATAATTCCGAGTCAGGCGTAGGTGTTATCTGTTCAAGATAGGCGCAGCACCTGTCTGCAGTACAAACAGGCAGAGGCTGACACACTGAGTAACACACATGAGGTCTCCAGACCTACAAGACGGGAAATACGTGTGATAGATGCGTCTGAGATGGGCTATGTTGGGGATAACGTCGAACACACCTAGGGATTAAATAGAGCTATAACTGACTATCGCATAATAAGACTAATGACTTTGTGCCGATGGATGCTGTGCAGCCTTATATATAAGACCACCCAACAGCGGAGACCGACTGTAGCTGTTATGCGTATGTGGACACAACACCGATACGCCGCTTTATCGTGCCTGTTTGTTGCTCTACCTACCACCTCCCTTTTCGCACACCCATCATTAATAGCTAACCAAACACACTGCAACGAGCGCCAATATTACCAGCCACAGTGGTCTGTAGCGCACACCTCCGTCTCTGTATCTGTCGGCGTCGTTGAGTCTGTTTGTTTGACCGCACGTGCGCGCCTCTTGCCTGTCTTCAGGTCACCATCTCCTGGTTGGCTCTCAGTTCCCACCTTTTACCTAACGCTATGTCCTTATAACTAAGATCTCAGTAGTTCATATTAGGTTTGACTTTGTACGTCGATAGTGAACATCTGGACACATAGTTAACAATGTCCTCACCACGACACATATCGAGTAGAGGCTATAAGTGTCGTGGCCACGTCGCAGGTTGTGTTTCCAAAATTCAAGCTAAATCTTATACACATCGCATATGAGTCGTTTATGCTAGACGTCCGTGATATGTAGACTAACATGTATCGCGTTTAGCACGCGTGTCTGTTGGTTGCGACTACAAAGAGTGCAAGAGAAGTGTAGAAGGCCCACAAGGCGGTCGCGTTGTAGCATAGAGGATGGCGCGATGACACTCTACTTGCGATTGGGGAGAGGTGGAAAGACATGTATATACACACAGGAGTGGACACCCGAGGCTTCTTACTGTTGATGCGCCACCAACGGACGATTGAGGAACTGAGCACTGCAGTACACTGACAAATATGCTGGCGTGGCGTCGCGGTGAGTCGTGTTTTTAGTGACACAGTTTTTGTACGGAGTGAAGGACGGGCGACAGCGTGAGTCTCGTAATGTGTGTCTACCATCTTGTTGCGTATTGTAAAAGCCGCAACTGTGTTGTCTTTTCTGTTTGTCCTCACGCTGTGTCCGCGCTCCTAACAAGGGTGGAACCTCGCTAGAGGTCATCAATGTGCGTGTTGCGTATGTCATGTGATGTCTATTGTGTTGTTCTGACTACAAGCTAACCCCCCACGAACGTTTGGAGACGAAGATGCAATGTGGGCATGCCTTGGGGATCGGTCAAGTGAGATGTTGTTATGACGTTCGGTGTGTTTCGAGTGGGTCACAGTTAAATGTCTGACCTTGTGCGCTGAAGTTGGTGACAGCGATAGAGGTAAACTTGATAGCGAGACAGAAAGACTACTGGAAAGGTATAGACGGACCGGCATATAGAAGCGCCTACATGACACGATAGTTGGGGTTTAATTACAGGCGAGCTAGATCTGCCACAACTTACAACCCGCTAAAATGCGCAAGCGTCATCGCGACGGCGGCCTACGATCACTGTGCTCGGCTTTTGCGACCACGACCACCGGTTTGCTGGTGATGCCCGTGTATCACACCCACAGGAGCACTTAATAGCTATGTGTCTACAGTGTTCTAGAACACAACGATTAGGGCGACACCCGCACGAGCGACTGCAACGAGCTCGCGGCTGTCACACTATACACACACGCGATACAAGTACGCAGCCAACTTGAGCATGTGACGAGCGTTGCATAATATCGCAGAGCGTTAATCCAGCTGAGAACAAAGAAGGTTCCGGGAAACGGAAAGTTTGACTCGGTTTCAGTTTATAACACTTCACCTCCCATAAACCCCTTGACCTGCTTCTGCACAATTACATGCAGGAACTACATGAGCAGCTCCACTACAGCTCAGGCTTCCAAGCCCGTCAAAAGGCCAGGCACAGTTCACGTACACTAGGCTTCTACCTTAGTTGGCCCCACACGTGTTTAACCATTGTTATACGAAGGTCACTTCCCAGGGATTACAGCGAAATGGCCATCAGGTTCTAGATAAGTGTGGGGTACAATAGTTTGGGTAGTTATATGACATGAATGAGTAAAGTACACAGTAGGTAGTTGTTTACTAACGAAAACCAAAACCGACTGTGGGCTATAATTGCAAGCACTGTGGTTCTACAAGGTTCTTAATTTTGACTTCACTAAAGTGTCTTTGTACTTTGTGCTGCCATGTAACTAACCAGCTTCCTGTTTCCTGCTTAACTCTGCAACATTCCGGTGAAATTTGGTGTGTGTTTGTACTTTCCTAATTCCAAACGTTCTGGATCATCTGTGATCATTTTAAAAGCTAGAACCTGTTGGACATTTCAGTGTTGGTACGGGTCAGTATTTCACCCGAAGTATGTACCCAGCATTTTAGAAACCCCACATTTATATAGGAATATATCTAGAACCTGTTAGACATTTCAGCATAATTTGGTTCTTATTTGGCTCAGCTACATCAAGACGTTCCGCCATGCTTCCCAAAGTACTGTAATTATCTAGTACTTTAGAGTTCGTGCCTACCTACAGGAAAAAGGACTGAAAAAGGAATACTGGTCCGGAGAACTCCGATTACACTCTGTTAAACCTCAAAGTCTGGAACGGGTTCTCTCACTACCCTGTCGCTCAGCTCGAGCTGTCTGATGGAATCATGAAGTGTGCAAAGACATTTTGGATGCCTGCCGAAGAAGAAGTCTGGTCGGACTTTCCCAGCACAATGATCCTAATACATGTCCCAGGATTTTTGGGGGCCACTGTATATAGCTGGTGGTATCCATGCTCCGCCCAGATTCTTTCGTAACCACTGCTGTTGGGTTGATTCTGTGGAGAGCTGGAGTGAGTTCTACATTTCAGATTATATTTATTGGGTATGTTGGTGAAAGGTCACAGTGTTGGGTGCTAGCATGGTGGCTAATTTATTCATGTTTTTAGCCTTGGTATTGTAGCTTTTTAAACTGGAGACTCAACATGCAGAGACACATATCACTACAGGTTACTATTAGGTTCTAAATGTAGGTACTGTGGTATAGACTGAGCCTGTTCTACAGTTTCTTGTTAGGTCGAGTGTATAACTCTAAGCTCTAAATGTAGGTACTGTGGTATAGACCGAGTCTGTTCTACAGGTTCTCGTTAGGTAGAGTGTATAACTCTAAACTCTAAATGTAGGTACTGTGGTATAGACTGAGTCTGTTCTACAGTTTCTCATTAGGTGGAGTGTATAACCCTAAGCCATAAATGTAGGTACTGTGGTATAGACTGAGTCTGTTCTACAGTTTCTCGTTAGGTGGAGTGTATAACCCTAAGCTCTAAATGTAGGTACTGTGGTATATACTGAGTCTGTTCTACAGTTTCTCATTAGGTCGAGTGTATAACTCTAAGCTCTAAATGTAGGTACTGTGGTATAGACTGAGTCTGTTCTACAGTTCCTCATTAGGTCGAGTGTATAACTCTAAGCTCTAAATGTAGGTACTGTGGTATAGACTGAGTCTGTTCTACAGGTTCTCATTAGGTGGAGGGTATAACTCTAAGCTCTAAATGTAGGTACTGTGGTATAGACTGAGTCTGTTCTACAGTTCCTCATTAGGTGGAGTGTATAACTCTAAGCTCTAAATGTAGGTACTGTGGTATAGACTGAGTCTGTTCTACAGTTTCTCATTAGGCCGAGTGTATAACTCTAAGCTCTAAATGTAGGTACTGTGGTATATACTTAGTCCGTTCTACAGTTTTTCATTAGGTCGAGTGTATAACTCCAAGCTCTAAATATAGGTACTGTGGTATAGACTGAGTCTGTTCTACAGTTCCTCATTAGGTCGAGTGTATAACTCTAAGCTCTAAATGTAGGTACTGTGGTACAGACTGAGTCTTCTACAGTTTCTCATTAGGTGGAGTGTATAACTCTTAGCTCTAAATGTAGGTACTGTGGTATAGACTGAGTCTGTTCTACAGTTTCTCATTAGGTGGAGTGTATAACTCTAAGCTCTAAATGTAGGTACTGTGGTATAGACTGAGTCTGATCTACAGTTTCTCATTAGGTGGAGTGTTTTGTAAGCCTTACACCAGTAGCTATGAAAGAACACGGAGCATGGATTAGGCCTTATTGACTAAATTGGCTTTATTGATTATGGGCGAGGTGATTCCATATTACCATTGGTGTGATTAATTGTGTCATGAATTTTTTTTTTTTCTGAGCAAAAATGAAAGAAACCATGGTTAGAATGTTTTAACAGATGATAGCCAGCTGATAGATCAGTGGAGATCTGGTCTGTTCAGTGGGTTAGATCAGAATTATGAAGTATTGTGATTCATGTTGTGTTATGTCGATGTTAGCATGTACCGTTTATGCCACGTTGCCCACTCCAAGTTGCGAAAGCGACAATGTTGGTTTTGCCAAACCGTATTGGCTTGTAGAAATTTCTTTGAAGTAGCTTTGGCATGCAGACCACAAAAATCCTTACTCCCGTAAGAAGAGGTTGGGTATCACTTCCAACATACGACCACATGTTTACTTAACATTAGTGAACCGCTGTTAATGCATCACTCAATGTTAACTAGTCAGTCCAAATTATAAAGCGCTATCAAAGGTTTAACGTTCATACATACAGGTCTGGAAATAAATCAGAGCCCACTCCAGTCTCCTCTTAAATCAGCGTCTCCACATGTACAGCAGGTTCTCAGCGAGGAACCGAAGGTCGGGTTCTAGCTTTACTGGCAGATACAGTGAGCGTCTGGTTCATAAGAACAAGGTCCAGCAGCAAACACACAGGACAACACAGCTACAGACTGGCAGAGGGCCAAACCCGCTCTCTACTGACCGTGATGAGCGCCACCTCATTCCAGTGTCCCTTACCCACCGTAAGATGACCTCGAGTGACCTCCAGAGAGACTGGCGAGCGGTGGCTGGGGTGAGACGCACAGCAAGCATGGTTCTAAAAACAGGCTTCTGGAGGTCATTAGTGATTTTCTAAATACACAGATCTAATACAATATCTGATCTGGAGTTTGGGAGACATGGTTCCAGTAGTGTAGAGAACCAAACAGAACCAACACAAACCCAGAACCTGCACAGCTAGAGACACTGATCAGGTCAGGTGGGCTCTGAAACTTTTCCAGAGTTGTATAATAAGCTGGTTTTAATTTTAGTGCTTGAATCGGTTAATTCTGCCTCTAAATGTTGGAAAACTCAATCAAAATTGGGAAATCAGGACGTCCTGCTATAACAGTGACCTTTTCCCACCTGAACACTCCTTGTGATGTACGCCAGCGTTTCTGTTAAATGTTTGTGATTTTGTTGCCTAAAATGCTGATAAATCTTTATTAGTCAATCTTTTCCTTTCACTGGAACTCCGAACTCCGAACTCAGATCTTAAACAGAGTCGTTTGGGGGGTTTGGTGTGAAACACTCGGTTCTAGATTCATCAGAACCGTTCCCAGTGGTGGTGAAGGTAACCAGACGTCCCCTCTAAAAGCTCCCTCACAGGAAGCTCCTACATGAGGTGGTTCTGAATACGCTGCCTGATGTCTGAGACGCTGTTTATGATAGTGTGGAGAAGATCTCAGCCTTAAACTCCATTCATGGTGGAGGGATACATGCTGCAGGGCGCTGTGAGGTCAAATAGTCCCCCAAAGGAACTTAGTATTTCCAGGTTTTCCAGATTTTCATCATCAACATTCCATACACACTCAGAAGACATGTGTAGGTTCACTGGGGGGTTAGATGTGTGTTCTAGACACGGAGAACCCTGGTTCCCATCACCACCACCACTGTGAGGAACTTTTTGAACCATTTCACACCAAACTCCCCACTCGGAATTCTGCAGAAATGTGGATGGGAATCAGCGCTATTCCGCTGTAAAGAAAGGGACTGTGTTGTTGTCGTCAGGTAAGGTCGCGCGGATCCTCCATAACTTTTACAGATGGTGTTTTTCTGTTGTCACTGTGAAGCTGAAATGTGAAAGGGAATTATCGGGGGACCCGCTCGCTCCACTTCGTCTCCTGACAGCGTTTTATTTATTGTACGTCGGAATGCGCTTGGAATGTTTGTTTGGGGCTGAAATGGCGTTTGGCTTGTGTTGAAGATTTGCGTCAGTGGTTCCTGCTTGGGGTGGACCATGCCGCGGCTCCTCAGTGTTTCTGGTGTTGTGCTCTGTAACTCATTAAACCATGTTCTCCTGTCGAATGTACTGCAACCCCTTTTTGGAGGTTCTTTGAAAGACTGTCTGGGCTGTTATTCCTGCGTCTGTTTCTCTGATTGGCGGAAATGTCGTCGGCGCGGTTTCCAGCCAACTCTTGGATTAAATGAAGTTGAATGAACTGAAATGTTGCAGATGAATTATGAATGATCTTTCCCTTCATCCCTCCCTCATTGCTCCCGAGCAGCTCAACAGCATTCCCACAGATACACGTTCTACCGAATTAGTTCAATCTGCACTCTCTATTAAAATAATAATATTAATAGTAATATTTCTTTAGTTTAAAAAGCACAGTTAGGTATTCTGATAATTAGAACTTTGATATTTACAGGGTTTGTATTCTAATCTATTTAAAGCCAAGAGTTTATTAAACATAGTAATAAACAAAATTTATACAACATCATCATTTGTGTATATATATATATATACATACACATATATTTCACTAAGATACATGGAAGTGTAGTACATCCAAAAAAAAAAAAAAGCCACGCCCCTGCATGTTAGATCAGGAAGTGAAACTGTATCCCTGTCCCTCATGGCCACATAGTAAGCTGATCCCACCCTTATGAACTACTTATGAAGTGTCCCAAAGCCTGGAAATTAGTGTGGAACAGCAAAACAGTCAGTACCGAAACACAGATGTTGTTAGCTAGTCATGTACTAGCGAGCTTCAATACGAGCTAAAACTGTCACAACTAAACAGTCACTAGCACCTTCATAATAGCATCTTCATAACAACGCCTTCATAGCAGCTTCATAGCAGCACCTTTATAGCAAAGTCTTCATAGCAACGCTATCATAGCAACGCCTTCATAGCAGCTTCATAGCAGCACCTTCATAGCAACGCCATCATAGCAGCACCTTTATAGCAACGCCTTCATAGCAACGCCATCATAGCAGCACCTTTATAGCAACGCCTTCATAGCAACGCTATCATAGCAGCACCTTAATAGCAACGCCTTCATAGCAGCTTCATAGCAGCACCTTTATAGCAACGCCTTCATAGCAACGCTATCATAGCAGCACCTTAATAGCAACGCCTTCATAGCAGCTTCATAGCAGCACCTTTATAGCAACGCCTTCATAGCAGCTTCATAGCAGCACCTTTATAGCAACGCCTTCATAGCAACGCCATCATAGCAGCACCTTTATAGCAACGCCATCATAGCAGCACCTTTATAGCAATGCCTTCATAGCAACGCTATCATAGCAGCACCTTCATAGCAACGCCATCATAGCAGCACCTTTATAGCAATGCCTTCATAGCAACGCAAGCATAGCAGCACCTTTATAGCAACGCCTTCATAGCAACGCTATCATAGCAGCACCTTAATAGCAACGCCTTCATAGCAGCTTCATAGCAGCACCTTTATATCAACGCCTTCATAGCAACGCTATCATAGCAGCACCTTAATAGCAACGCCTTCATAGCAGCTTCATAGCAGCACCTTTATAGCAACGCCATCATAGCAGCACCTTTATAGCAATGCCTTCATAGCAGCACCTTCATAGCAACGCCTTCATAGCAGCTTAATAGCAGCACCTTCATAGCAACGCCATGATAGCAGCACCTTTATAGCAACGCCTTCATAGCAACTCCATCATAGCAGCACCTTTATAGCAACGCCTTCATAGCAACGCTATCATAGCAGCACCTTAATAGCAATGCCTTCATAGCAGCTTCATAGCAGCACCTTTATAGCAACGCCTTCATAGCAACGCCATCATAGCAGCACCTTTATAGCAACGCCATCATAGCAGCACCTTTATAGCAACGCCCTCATAGCAACTCCATCATAGCAGCACCTTCATAACAACGCCTTCATAGCAGCTTCATAGCAGCACCTTTATAGCAAAGCCTTCATAGCAATGCCTTCATAGCAACGCCATCATAGCAGCTTCATAGCAGCACCTTCATAGCAATGCCTACATAGCAACGCCATCATAGCAGCGCCTTCATAGCAATGCCTTCATAGCAATGCCTACATAGCAACGCCATCATAGCAGCGCCTTCATAGCAATGCCTTCATAGCAATGCCTACATAGCAATGCCATCATAATAAGCCTTCATAATAGCATATTCATTTTAGCATCTTCATAGCAGCATCTTCATAACAGCATCACCATCATAGCAGCGCATTCATAGCAACGCCTTCATAGCAGTGAGGTTGGCGGTTCTAGTGATGACGGGAGACTGTGTAAAAGCAGACACTGAGCTTGGCCATGTCCGTGGCACCATACCTGGGTGTCCGTTAAAGAGACGGGCGAGGTTCACACAGCAGGACGCTGGGTCGCGCAGCCAGGCTGCAGCGGTTGATGGAAGCTTAGCTGCGTGAGTAGCTCATGTATTAGGACCCGATCACGTTACAGTTCTGCCTCGTGTCTACGAGGCTCTGGATAAGGTATTACAGGATTAGCACAGCCGGTACTATAATAAGTGGAGGTAGAGATGAGAATTAGCATGACTGAGCGAGTGAGTGAATGAACGGATGCTCTTACTGGGCTTTTGTACACACGCCTTTGATCTGAGAATCTGCTTTCATCGCTGTTTCTGCAGGGGGTAAAAGGAGAACCCCCCAGAGAGACCCCTGCTCTTTCTAGCTTTCGGTTTCCAGCCCCTGATTTAGCTTTGCTCGGCTGTGGTGACGCCAGGAATGCAGTCGCAGGCCTTTCTAAAAACATGTAGCCCAAAATAAACCCCCTCGGCAAGCTGGAGTCGCTACACCGGCTTCACCAAAACAACTATAAACACTCCCAGCATTCAAAATTCAGTTCTAGAATGAAACGAGCCGTTTCCCCTTTCTTGGTGGGCTCCTCATGAATATTTAGATGAGCCCTGCTCTGATTGGCTGGTCATGGTCCATGGTGATCAAACAGAAGCACCATGTGGAAACAGACTAAATAAAATGAGCCTCTGTGTAAATAAGCTCCGCCCTTATACTATTGAGTTAGCTATGCTAGTTACTCTGCACTAATGCTAGCTGCTAACGTTCCCTGTGCTAGCTCCTGGCTCCATCTGGACACCAACACACAGTAGATTAAAGTTGATCCTCACTATGGAGCTCTCAGTTTAAGATGATCTGCTCCAACCGCCACACACGGATACAATCACACAGCATGGCTGCTACTTACAGGCTGCTGTTGGGGTGGTGGTGCTAATAAAGGTGGAGCTGCTCCTCTCTTCAGTCTCTTCAGGGTCAGACGCTGAGCGGAGCTGCTCCATATTGTCCAGAGAGGTTTGGGAATCTGTCCGGAGTGGAATGTGCAGACTGCAGGATTAAAGGTGTTCTGGGATCCTGTTAAAGAAGCCGGAGCCGGCTTTTGGTTTGACTCAGCATGGAGTAAGTGGTCTTCGGTGTTCCCCATGGAGCTAAGCTGTTTTTAGTTTGTTTGTATAATTAATTCATTCAGTCGTTCATCTGGAGTGCTGGAGCCTATCCCAACTCTCCTTGGGTGAAAGGCAGGAAACACATTGGACAGGCCCCCAAAAGGCCCCCAAAAGCCCCCCAGTCCACACACATTCAGACCTAGAGGCAATTTAGTAACTCCAATGGGCTTGACCTCACACAAACACTGAGGGAACATTCAGTCTGGACAGGACCCTGGCTTCCTGCCCGGGGAATGGAGTTCCGAATCCTTCTTGCGGTGGGACGACAGGGCTACCTGTTGAGCCAACCCTGGTCCCAATTTTGAAGATCCCAAATTTTTTGATGAAGCTGTTTGGCACTATACCCTCCCTAAATATCCATCTCTTGATCTAACCGTACCATGGTCCAGCTCTAGATCACTCGGATCCCTGTACCGTCACCTGGTCTTTGACGTCCCAGCCACTCTCCAAGTTACCCAGAATGCTATGACTGGAGACTTTAAAACTCATGAGCCAACTGTCTGTTCTCGGCTCGATTAACGTTTGAGGGTATCTCTCTCATTCCCATCGTTCCATTCCATTCCATGTCCCTCTTTCCTCGCCCTTTTCCTCATCACCCTGGAGACGAACCGTCCTTTACTCTTTTATGGGAATCTCTTAGAGCTTATTTAACGTGGACAAGCGATTTCCTGCACAGTGCGCTTGAATGGAACACAGAAAGCCAAGCTCAAAGATCTTATGGCCAACATCACAGACTTGGAGAAGCTCGACGCCGTTAACCCGTCACCTGCTTCACTGAGACGCCCACTCGATCCACAGGCCCCATTTGATCTTATCACAACAACAACTGATGTAGGACAACTGCTGCTGCCTGCACGTAGCATGGTGATAAGCCACCAAGACTTCTGGCTCATCGGCTAACGGGAAAACGCTGCATCTCGCTTACTTCCCTGAATCGCAGACTTGATGGAAATTGGGATCTCTTCGTTTTTTGAAGGTCAGCCTTTCCTGCCGTAGATTCCATGGTCATAGTTGGTCTTGATTCACACTTAATTTTGGAGGAGGTTCCAGCTTCTATCAAAGCTATGGAACACCAGGAGGGCCCCGGGCGCCAATGGGTTTCCTATGGAATGTTGTGAGTAAATCCTGAGTAGGTTGGCCCCTCCTGGGAACTGTCATTTTGGGCTTTACCTCCAACCCTGACTCCAGCTTCTATATTCCTTCGTCTCAAGAAGCACAGCGATCCTACTTCCTGAGCTTGGTATAGACCCCAGTCTCCTTAAACCATAGGCATTAAGATTCAGGCTAAAGTTCTGGCTTCGCGTTTGGAGAAGGTTCTGTTTGAAGTACTTTCCAAAAATGGCTTTATTGAAGGCCGGAATTTTTTTAATGTCTGTCGCTTCGGAATGTCCCGTGTCTGAAACACCTCCATGAGCACCAATAACAGCTGTGACTGGATTTAGCATGGACTGGACAAGTTTCTGGATGTGGGCCACATCAAGGTTCAGACACTCTTACATCCAAGACTTGCACAGTTGGTTCCAGATTTGGTGGAGGCCTTCCCTGGCATAATTCCGAGGAAGAGTAACATTTAAATACAACAACAACAGCTCATATTAATGAGCCTGTTCCGTAACAGTTTAGTCCAGTTTTCCAGACCCTTTCTCTGGAAATGCAGGACTGGAGAATCAGTGTTTGAGGTACACTGTCTCGGTTCTAGGTACGAAACTCTACTAGGATAATGGCATCTATAAATGTTTTATGGATTTATCTGAATCAATATTTGCTGTTTACCAGAGCCTTTATAGACACAGTGCCTTTTGTAACTCACTCGCTCATGTTTATCGAGTTCTAGATTCTCCACAAGGGGGCGCACTCCAGTACGTTTCTATACAAGAGGTGCTCCTTGTTCAATTTGATTGCCAACTCTAAATTTAAAAGGTTACCTTTGTTGACAAGAGAGGTTTTACCAGATAAGTACAACGGAGTCTCAGGTAAATCCCCCAGAAATTGGAGTTCACAATAATCATCATCTTAATTTAGAACTCAGGGAAGGAAACAATGAACTCCGCTAAGCCTTCCGAAATACATCTGCGAAGCTGCTTTCGAGAGTGTTGAACTTTTCTAATTGACCTTTCTTTGGAGCTCAGACTTTAATTACAGACTTATTTGGATGGTCTTATAAATCACACAAGTCATCACAAAGCACAAAGATGATTATTTTATTTAATAGGATGTAAAGGAACACGGAACAAAACAAACCAAATTTACATGAAGCTACACATCATAATCCTCGGCGCGGTGAAGCTTCCGACGGGCTGTCCATTTTACACACCACCTGCTGGACAACGGCTCAAAAGAAAGTGAATCGTCAGTTTACAAACAAGATTTTTTTCTTTTTTTTGGGGGGGGGTTAGGTTTTTCTAACGTAGCCAAACATTCTGCAAAAGTGCTGTTAAAAAAAGTTTATAAACTTACAGAAGTTTATACACAACAAACCAGAATTGTTCACTCTAGGAAAAAAATAAAATAAAGAAATAAAAAAAAGATCAAAGCCTTAGGAATACTTGTAAGAATACTTTTAACAGCCAATAGCAGGATAAAAAAAAAATCAAAAACAAACAAAAAAAACGGGTAAAATTAGT
Source organism: Prochilodus magdalenae (assembly GCA_024036415.1). NCBI lineage: Eukaryota > Metazoa > Chordata > Actinopteri > Characiformes > Prochilodontidae > Prochilodus > Prochilodus magdalenae. The sequence continues at coordinate 50,378 of JAMWET010006504.1, forward strand.
TCTAGGTACACAAAGTTACACGATTTACACTAACAACAAAAACAACAAAAAAATAACAAAATTCATAAATACATGGCTTGTTTTGCATACCCTCATCACAATTTTTTTTTATTTGTACATTAGTTTTTTTTTTTCCAAAAAAAACGAAAACAAAAAACCTCAAACATCATCCCATTTTGAACATTGTTATTATTATGTATTGAAATCGTGTGCAGGAAATTTCAGATCGGTGTGCTTGTGGAGGAAGATTTAGAGCTCTAATTTCACTGCCACGTAAACGACAGCGCTTCACAAGCGAGTGCAAAACACTAGAAATAAAAAAATCTAAAATTCCCGAAAAAAAACAACAACAAAAATAATAATCATATCATCACTATTTAACCCTTAATGACTGATTAAAACATCAACTCACGAGAATTTTACCAAGAAGGTGCGTTACATTCGTCTCTACTGATTTTCGGAACTGTGTTTTCGTGTTTGTCTCAAATAATTATTGCTTTTTTTCTTGCTTTTGTTTGTGTCTGAAAAGGAGAATCGGTACTTGTGGTTCATTTGGTGGAATCCACCACATTATTCAAAATTTCCACATAATTCAATGTAATTAGACGTAAACAAGGTCATTCCGAGGGGTTTGGGCTAGAAATCCATTCACGGTGGAGGGATACCCGACTGTGGCCAAAAAATAGTCCCCCTGAGAAAACTTATTTCAAGTTTTCCAGATTTTCCCATCGGCAACATTCCACTCGTGTAGGTTCACTTGTGGTTCTCTACCTGTGTGTGTTCTAGACACGGAGAACCCTGGTTCCCATTGCCACCGAACCATTCCACACCAAACCCCTCTCTGAATCTCTCGGTTTACACCTCGCACACTGAATTACGGTGGAATTCTGAACGCACGAGAGTGGAATTTCCATTTAACCTTGGCATTGCAGAAGATGCACACGTAGACGTTCATTAGGATGAAAAACGGGCACCTTTGGCGCCGTCTATACTTCACTAACAGCAAAGCTGAGACTTTTAAAGCCGTTGAAACCGAACAGCAACTCACAAACAAGTGCTAAAAGTTGAGCTCTCGCGTCAACTTTCTTCTTTTAAGGCAAGGAATTGAACAGCAGAAGCCACGAAAGCACACTAAAGCACCCATTAGCAATGTGCTTTCCACTACGCTACATAGCCTTGGCTAAGCGGTACGCACTAGCGTAGCTCTACAGAAGCGCTTCATTAACACTACATGCTGCTAGCCGAGCAAAATGGAACCTTTCCCAACTATTGATCAAATATGAAACGAGCCACCGAAACAAGGTCTTCAATAATTAGCGTCTCGGAACCAGGCGTCGGCTTAATGAGTTAGCACGTAGCCTCGCCGGGGAGCGGCGGAGGGGCGTCTGCAAATCAGACCAAATGAAGGAAAAGTGCACTTTCCAGTTTAGTACTTCCACAAAAAGCCCAGAAGTCGTAATGAGCGCTTTCGGCCCCGTCTAAATGCTTAAAGAGCTGCGTGTTGTGTGTTTGCGCGCGGTTGCTCGCGCCGCGCTGTCAAGATGGGGCGAAAAGTCCTCTCCTGACAACAACCCCCCCCCCTGAATCCCCCTCTTCTTTCTTTTCCTCTATTCCCGCAGACGCCGCATTCAACCCGTCAGCTAGCAAAATGGCACAAACGAGCTAACAGACTGTGGCGTTTCTCCAGGAGAGACTTTCCGAGCTAAAAAGCAATCTACATACATAACGCCCCCGGCTATTATCCAGTCAAATGAGGGGAAGAAACAGGCACGAGAGCGGGCCTGGAAATCTGCATTCCTTCTGCTATTACGCCACACAGACTCCTCTGTTTCCTGACACACGCGCTAGTTTAGATGATTTAGCTGAAGCTACGGCTAGGGGAGGGGGCTTGGGATTAAGTTTTAGCACCTTGTATCCGCTGCTTAGCGACAGGTGATGGCGTTGACAGCGCACAAAAATAAAAAAAACTCATTTACACTTTTCCCCCACTTTACCCCAAACGCGGTTGATCTGATAAGACGTTCGCGCCTCAGCTCTGGAGGTTTCGGCTAACAAGTTATGGGAGCTAATGCATACGTAGCCGCTAGCATGGCGCGGAAAGACTGAACGTATGTTTAGGAAGTCCGGGTCTCTTCCATATGACTCTGTAGCGAAACCCAAACAAAGGATTATTAGCTGGGAAAGAAAAGCGACGCAACATTGCAAAAAAAAAAAAAAAAGAAATCGTAAAAAAATCTCATTTTGAGCTTGTTGTAATAGTTTAAGGTTGTTTATCTATTTTCCAGATATTTTTACTTGTTTTAAGTGAATTTTGTAAGTCAAATTCTCACTTTATTCGGAATTTCCATAATATTTTGGTAAATCATTCTGTTTCATTTAAGAAGTGTGAAATTATCTGTCGGAATAATTTGAAAATTCAGCTCACGCAAAAAAGAAATAGATGGTTATTGTCAAATGACCTTAAAATGAGCTTCAGTAATGTCAAAATGAGAATTTTAAAATATATACAGACTAGATATAAAGTCATTCTACATGCCAGGATATCATTTCCTCGCAGTGAAGAAGTTTTGGTTGCTATGCTAACTCCATTTTTATAGATAACAGCATGCCAGAAGCAACATAAGCAACTAAACCCGGCATAGAATTAGAAATGCAGCTAGCGCTATGCTAATTAGCACTGCGCCTCAGCTTCCATAACTTATTAACCACATCCCTGTTAGCGAGAGGATAGCAGCCCACTGCTGGCCCGCTGACGGAAAAGCTAGCGGCTCAGACAAAATGCCCCTCGTTTTCCGCGTACAGTCCGATTCACTTCTTCTTCCTTCATTTCTTTCTTTCGTAAAGTTAGCTTAGTACATCATTTCCAGTTTCAGCAGCGACATTTTCAGCTAAATCGTTCCATATCGACCTAGCCCTTGTATTTTCCTCTCTCGGATCTTGGTTATATTCGTTAGCTTAGTTCATTTTCAAACTTAAAAGTCTTGAATCAGTTTACAGGATTCAAAACGAGTTAGCGGTTATAAATCTGGGTGGTCCGAGGTGGACCCACATTGGCAAGCAGTCAGTGGGGTGCCAAACTTATTAAGCCAGTGGGCTAATTATGTGCTCGCTATCTGGGATTAGCCTCGTAGCTTCAGTGCTAAAAAGCTTGTCCCGGCTCGACTACATTTTGACAAAACGGTGTAAATTTGCGCTAAAACTTTTGCTAAGCGAGCCTTGATGGTACAGACCCATGCAAAGACAAAACGAACCCCTGGGTAGCTTTAAAAAAGTTTAGCTTCATCGTTACAGGCTCTGTTTAGGTTCTAAAAAGCTGCACCGAAGGGTTTTGGTTCTGAAATGAGTTTTTAAAAACAGCGTTTTATTACTTATTGCTTGTGCAGCGATGATGGCACTTGCAGTAAGACAGGAAAGGGATTCCTTTCATATGCTAAACGACTGGTCAACGACAGCAACCACGGCTACAAGGAGAAGGAGGAAAAGCATGGGCGGAGTTTGAGTTTTGCGCTGAGGGTACCGTTCAGCTTTGCTGTGCTTTGTGCTTTATACATTCATCTGTGACTAAAGATTGAGCTTTAGCCAATAAACAATCAATATTCGCTGTGGTAACTTGGCTAGCACTTATTAGCAAACTAGTTAGCAGTCGTTGTGTTACATTAGCTAGCAACTGTTCGCTAGCTAAACGGAACAGCGCTAACTGATGCAGGAGGAAGCTACCTAAACAAAAGGCAAAATGAACTCTTATCATAATTAGCTCTTTATGTAACTGACCTTCAGAGGGCCTCTGCTCTGTTTTAGCGCTCTGCATTCGCTCGTTCTCGTTTAGCTAGCTGGCAGTCACTAGCTAAGTAAAAAGGCCTTTTGTGGGGTCCGTTATTTTTCCAACATGGTTCTTTGCATTCCATTTATGGTTCGTTGTATTCCGCTTTAGTGAATAAACAGCATACGCTGTGGTAACTTAGCTAGCAATTACTAGCAAACTAGTTAGCAGTCGTTGTGTAACTTTGATTAGCAGTTGTTAGCTAGCTAAAGAGAACAGGTCAACCTGTTACGGAAGGAAGATATCTAAAAATAAGGCAAAATGAACTTTTATCAAAATTAGCTTTTTATTTAATTAACTTTCGGAGGGCCTCTGCTCTGTTTTAGCGTGCTGTTTTAGCTTGTTCTTGTTTAGCTAGCTGGCGGTTCCTAGCTAAGTAAAAACGTCATACGTGGGATCTGTTCTTTTTCGTTTATGGTTCTTTGTATTCTGCTTTAGTAAATAAACAAGCGATATTCGTCGAGGTGGCTTAGCTAGCAGTTATTAGCAAATTAGTTAGCAGCCGTTATGTTAGCTAGCAACTGTTAGCTAGCTAAACGGTACAGACCACATGGTTAGAGGAGAAAGTTGACCCTATTTAGCTCTTCATTTCAAATTAGCAGTTTATTTTATTGACCTTATTGACCTTCCTAGAGTGTTTACTCTTCTTAGGCTCCCTGTATTCGCTCGTTCTCGTTTAGCTAGCCTAGCTAAGTAAAAAGGCCTTTCTTGTGATCCGTTCTGTTCATATATACGCATGCTAATTTAACTCTATGAAAAAAGCTATTCAAGCTATGGCCAGTAGGGGGAGGGGGGTGTGCACT
>JAMWET010006505.1:0-45000 GCA_024036415.1 Prochilodus magdalenae
CCCTGCGGTCAATATATTTTTAAGGATCAATGATCCCCCTGACACTGTATCCTTAAAAAATTATATTGGACCCTGAATGGCAAAAATGGTACAAAACCCTGCTCTTGGTGAGTGAGTTAAACAGTAGTCGCAGATGCTGAAGAGCTAAATAGCCTATAATCGGTGCATCACCCCTGCGCAAAAACAAGGGGGTATTCGTTACAAATCATATACACATCCAAATGATTGAATTTGAACAATTCATGTGGAACTGCAGAGGAAAACCACTGCGTCCCAAGAGATGACAAATTCATGCATATGCTGTTATTATATAAGCTACAATCTTTGAAGCAGGGCACTGGTAACACCGGTGGGCTGCAGCACTCCCCTCCACCAGGTTCTCTGCATAGAATGACTGTATCTTTGCCTTCTGTATTATCATAGTTCACATGGACGTTTACTCTTATAACTGCATCCTATATCATTCTTACACATGAGATGTTATCCATCAACAGAGACACGCCGCTGTCATTATAGGCTTTTCCCCACAAAGATTCATATATAATAGTGCTTACGAGATGTGTACACATGTGACACAGAGTCCAACCACAGAACCACAACATAAAGGCAGCAGGTGAGGCTAGACGACAAGCTTGTATCTTTGTCCACCCGCCAATTTGGCACCTGTGTACCTGGGATGAATGAAGCGTGGGAAGAGACTAGTATTAGTCTTACTGACAGAAAAAAGTCCAGATCAAACACTCGAGACTAATATTATCATGCAGGGCTGGTCTTCTCTCCAGCCTGCCAGACTGCACAGCCCAACAGCAGAATTCTTTTTTTTTTTTTGGAATTCAAGTTTTTATTGTCTAAGGCTTAGGTAGTCCCTGTTAAAAAGAGTGTGGTGGTGTGGACGTGAGTGGCCGGTATAACGAGGCAGGCACAAGGAATTCAGAGACGGTCCAATAAGCTTCCAGGATTGATTTGGTGTAACACGTGTTTAGAGAAACAGAACAAGAACATAAAACAAAAACGGACAGCAGGTCTCCGTCGACCTGAAACGATACCTCCTCCTACGTGCACACCTAGCTGCACTAGCCCAGACTACCGCCATTTTCCCCCCATGCTTCTTTCATACCCCATAAGCCCCTCCCACTACACAGAGCATACCATCTCTGGGGGTTACCCTGAAGGAGCATGGGACAGCATACTCTACACAAAGACGCTACACAAAGGCGTTACACAAAGGCGTTACACAAGTACGCTGCACAAAGACACTACACAAAGACGTTACACAAAGACGTTACATAAAGACGCTACACAAAGGCGTTACACAAACATGCTACACAAAGACGTTACATAAAGACGTTACACAAAGACATTACATAAAGATGCTACACAAAGACGCTGCACAAGTACGCTGCACAAAGACACTACACAAAAACGCTACACAAAGACGTTACACAAGTACGCTGCACAAAGACACTACACAAAAACGCTACACAAGTACGCTACACAAAGACTCTTGGTAAATGACACTGACTGAACATTACCCAAGTGTAGGAGTTTAGTGATGTGTCTGGTGCCTTGACATCATCGCAAGGAGTTAAAATAAAATACAGTGGGGTCAAAACACAGGTAGGTATCAACAAAGACGTGTCCATAAAGAGAGAGACACACGACAGCCAGAAACAAAACAAGGGTCAAAACTCAGGATTAAACACCAACACTACAAAACACAGGGAATAAAAACAGACAGGAGACACGGCTTAGGACTCACGACGGAAAACAGAGACTTAACGAGCCAGACAGGGGCAAACAAAGGGGTCTTAATAGACCTCCAAATGAGGTGCCAGATTAGCTTCAGGTGGGGAGAGGGTGAGGGTGAAGCACAGGGGCGGAGCAGGAAAAAGCAGTGCAAAAAACAACCGAAAGTAACCAGAACGGGGGCGTTGGATTGACATATGGACATGGGACCAGACAGGACAAGACAAGAACGCAGACAGACAGACAGGACAGAACGTGTACAGACAGAACCAGACAGACATTACAGACAGACAAGACAAGGATGGGGACAGGGCTAATCCTGTCCATGTCTCCATACATTTCAGGCACACTTGTGCCCAAACGGTTTCAACCAGTAAGGCCATTCTCTAGTATGAGATTGTTTATTTAGACCGTTCGCAAACATAAACTACTATTTGTTGGTCCTATTTTGAAGAAGCCTTACAAGGTTGTCCAATAATACGGTGTTGCAGAATTTTTATCGCGTGAATGAATTTCGCGCTTGCCATTTTGTGCGCCATTTTGACTCCAGGTATCTTTATTAATTTCACAGTTAAGGTCTCTCTGCCAAATTACTCTTAAATGATCACATATGCTACTAATTAAATTAATGGAAATTTATAGAATGTTGATGCCTTATGGTTACAAGGGTTATGTAGTCAGCAACTGGGTTGGCTAGTCTCTCTACTGAAACTTAGAAAGTATGCAATGTCTCAACAGCAGAATTCTTGAAACAGCGACTGAAGCTGGACATTACTGGAGTAGCTACATAAATAGCCGCACGCAGAAAGAATCAGCCGACAGGAATGAAACATGCTGGGTAGATGTGATTCAAGTTTCAAGCTCGGCAGTGCATTTGACGTAGGCAAGGACGGAACCATTTTCAGCACGCGAGTACTACTGACGTCCAGCAGTTGAGGTCCTCACCATTGAGCTTCCTGTTAGCGCCAGCACTGTATATTGGCAGATGAATGCACAACACAGGACTACATTACACTGACTGCCCGACTAACACCAAAGACTGGAATGATGTCCTGCCTGTCACTCCACCTCCACCCCTACTGCACCATCTGCAGGAGCTGTCTGAGAATATTCAAGCTGCATGGGATGGATTATCACAGGACACCTTTTGGAACCTCTACAGCTCCATACTGAGATGTCTGGGATGTTGCGTTAGCAAACACGGCCCAACACCATACTAAGAGAAACTACTTCTGTATGTGTATCCCGCTTTATCATCCTTCCCAACAGCACTGCAATCCTACTCTGTTTTTGGACAATGAGTTTATTTGTCATGTTATGTGGTAAACTTCAGATGATAGGCTGACTATATTCTAACATTAAGGTTAATTTAATGTAATTCTGACTTATAAGGCTCTAAACGGCTTCGCTCCTACCTACCTTACTGAACTTATCTCGTACTATAAGCCTTCACGTGACCTTAGGTCTCAAAGTGCGGGCTCTCTGTTAGTGCCTAGAATTAACAAAGTTACATCAGGGGAAAGAGGCATTTCATTACAAGGCCCCCAGCTTTGCGAATAATTTACCTGTCAGTCGTGCGAGGCATTTTCAGGACCAGCCTCAATCTTAAGTCCAGGCTTTAAAACCTACCTGTTTAGTCAAGCTTTTGGTAATTAGCTTAGAGAGGTTTTTTCACGTTCAATGATAGAGTAAAAGAGGTTTCGAACAGGAGCTATGATGTCTATCCGCGGGTCCAATAACCGAGGAGGGAGGTTGTCACCGAGTGCTGGTAGCCCAACCCCACCTTTTGTACTGGACGTCCTTGTGCATGGTATAAAGCATTTTTGGTTCGTATTGACCTGAAGGCCTACATGTGACTGCTGCGATCAACAGGGACCTTAGAGGGACGGCTGGCTGTGTGGAGCATGGGGTGCATCGACCTTGTCTCAAGGGAGACCTCCAATGTCTGTTTGTGATCCCTTCTCGGCCTCTCTCGCACCTTGCTAGTTATGCTGTTAATCACCCAGCCAAGGCCCCGCCCCCGGAGGTCACTGCTGCTGCACGCTGTAACACTGATGATAGTGTCGGTTCAGGTCTGTCTGTCAGATGCCTAACCAGTCTGTCCTGTTCTCGTTGTCTGAGCGGAACTGATGCCCGACCTGTGTGGCCTGATGCTGCATGACTACATCTGCCCCGACCTGGGAGCCACTGGAGAGCTTACTACCATGGAGCTCCTGGCTGTCCTGACACTGTGGAAGCATTGGCCTGCGCCTGCTGACCCATACTCTTAGGAACCACCAACCCAACTTTTCATTAAAGCCTAATCAGTACATTTATCACTCTCCTTTCTAGTGCTAGGTGTCTAGTAAATCTATGGTGTTGACACCGAGGAGGCAATGGGTTCACCTGAGTCTTGAGTTCTTGGTTCCTCTTGAGGTTTCTTCCTTCCTAACTAAGGGAGTTTTTCCTTGCCACTATCGCCTTCGGCTTGTTCACTGGGGGCTCGAACACCAGATTCTTTGTAAAGATTCTTTGTGACAACATCTGTTGTAAAAAGCGCTATAAAAATAAATGTTGATTGATTGATTGAATTTATGTCCTGATGCTACTTACAGTACACTAACACATACATTTACTGTACACCAACACGCTACTTACAGTACACTAACACATTACACTTAATGAGTTACTGTACACCAACACACTACTCACAGTACATTAACACATTACCACGTTAATGCTACACCAGTTACTACTACAGAACGATCACCATACACTTACTGATGTTTACTGTTACCAACGACATTGCCACTTACAGCCCACTAACGCATTACAACATTACTGAAGTTACTGTACACCGACACACTACTTACAGTACACTAACGCCCCATACAGCCTACTGAGCTACTTGTACACCCAACACCATTACTGCACACTTAATGAGTTACTGAGTTACGCTACACCAACACACTACTTACTGGTACACTAACACATTACACTTACTGAGTTTACTGTACACCAAACACACTACTTACAGCACACTGGCTCTACACACTACACTACTTACTGAGTTACTGCTACACCAACACACCGTAGCGTACAGTACACTAATACATTACACTTACTGAGTTACTGTACACCAACACGGCCTACTTTACAGCACAACTAACACATTACACTTACTGAGTTACTGTACACCAACACGCTACTTACAGCACACTAACACATTACACTTACTGAGTTACTGTACACCAAACACACTACTTACAGCACACTAATGGCATTACACTTTACTGAGTTACTGAACACCAACACACTACTTACAGCACACTAACACATTACACTTACTGAGTTACTGTACACCAACACGCTACTTACAGTACACTAACACAGTACACTTACTGAGTCACTGTACACTCAACACACTTACTTACAATACACTAACGCATTACACTTATCTGAGAGGTACTGCTACAACCAACACGCTGAATACAGTACACTAACCACATTACACTTACTGAGTTACTCGATACACCAACCACACTACTTACAATACACTAACGCATTACACTTACTGGAAGGTACTGTTAGTTTAGGTTAGCTTGTGTATTCTTTAATATACACCGTGGACGTATTGAAATTTCCACAACCTCTGGCATCAGCCTAAATATTTGGTGTGTTGCTAAGGAGACACCGTTATTGTTCGTATATTGTGTTAGTGGTTTAGTTTATGTCAGACAACCACCCTGCAGTCTCCTGTGAATACGGGTTCTAGAGCGCACCATGCCTGTGGGCTTCCCTCATAAGAGAATACGCAGAAGACTCAATCCTCTGACATCAGTCTGAATGCAAGACATCTCTAACAAAGATGCAGAATGCCCTAGAGTGTTAAGACAGTGCCGATGAGCGACACAGATATACTGCAGTCGAGGTGTAACTTCTCATTTCCATGACTACAATATAGTGTTATCCAACAAAGTGTCAGTATGGCATATTTTATTATTATTATTATTGGGTTAGTCATACTCAGGTGGAGCACAGCCATTAATAGTGGAGCATCATACCTAGTATATAATGCCTAGTACAGAAATAAACTGTTATATAAGGGTGTAAAATAAGAAGTGTTATTGTTTAATAAGCAGTGTTTTATTGTGTCATGTCAAAAATGTTAGAATCATGACAAAATGTTGTCATGTAAATGTAAATTATATTATCTTAAATAAACATACTAAAGGAATTTATATTAAAACAAAGAAGTGTTATTACAGTGGTAGCAAATTAAAATTAAATTTTATTTGACACAAACATCTGTACAACTAGAAGTGAAATTCTTTGACAACTGCCCATTCAAGTGAAACAATAAGATAATCTAAATATACAATACCTAAAATTAAAATGTTAAATAAATATTTAAAAAAATGGAAACAATTTTAATTTTAAGAAAATATAAAGATAGAATATCTGGAATAGAACAGAACAGCAAACAATAGAATAGAATAAAATAGAATAGAATAGAATAGAATAGAATAGAGTAGAGTAGAATAGAATAGAATAGAATAGAATAGAATAGAATAGAATAGAATAAAGCAGAGTAGAATAGAATAGAATAGAATAGAATAGAATAGCAAACAATAGAATAGAATAGAATAGAATAGAATAGAATAGCAAACAATAGAATAGAATAGAATAGAATAGAATAGAATAGAATAGAATAGAATAGCAAACAATAGAATAGAATAGGGAAAAATAGAAAAATAAAGAACAAGATGATAAATAAATATAAAAATGGAAACAATAAGAAAATATATAGATAGAATATCTAGAATAGAATAAAATAGCAAACAATAAAATATAATACAATAGAATAAAAATAAAGCACAAGATATATAAAATAAATCAAATAAGTTAAATAAATATAGAATATTGAATAAAATGACAGTATAGAAACTAAATATACATGAATATAAAAAATAGAAATATAAACAATATTGAATTCCCCAGTAATCTGTGGTAAAGATCGTCAGGGTCTACACTGGAACTTGGGAGATGCTGGAGCCTTATTTTTCCCATGGTTTTCTACTTTTGGGGAAAATTATAAGGATCATAGAGATTATAGATCTCAGCCCGGATATGATGAAAATGTGATTAGAGAGATTATAGATCTCAGCACAGATATGAAAATGTGATTACACTAAAGGCCTTTCTGTTTCCGTCTTAATGTCCTAATTAAACCAATGAATGAACCGTCAGTGAGTCTGGGGTTCTTCTTGACAGATTTGGCATCAACTACACAAACAGTTGTGACCTCTGTGACAACGTGCTTAGAACTGATTTGAGACGTCCCAGCAGATCCTGACTGGTTAACGAGGCTTAGGTTCAGTTTCATCATGTATTTATGTAATCAAACAGCAGAAATTATGGTGAACATGTTTTTGACTGTATGAATCATGTGCATGTACCTTACATTAGAGTAGTGGAGCTCCACTCCAGTTACCGTCCACATGAATCAGAGTTTTAATAACAACAACAACAACAACAACAACAACAACAACAATAATAATAATAATAATAATAATAATAATAATAATAATGTTTATTTATAGAGCACCCTTCAATTGTTGGCACCTGTGTGTTGCACACACACACACACACACACACACACAACACACACACACACACACACACGCACATACACAAACACACACACACACACACAAACAAACACACACAAACACATACACACACACATACACACACAGACAGACACACACTACACACACACACACACACACACACTACACACACACACTACACACACACACACACACACACACACACACACACACACACAAACACACACACATACACACACAGACACAAACACACACACTACACACACACACACACACAAATACACACACACACATACACACACACACACACACTACACACACACACACACACACACACACAAATACACACACACACATACACACACACACACACTACACACACACACAAATACACACGCACACACACACACACACACTTAAATACCATGGTTTGACACAATGTCTGCAGCTCCTTTATGAGAATACTCCAGTTCCTAGAATATGACTTTAGAAGACGGCTTCTCAAAGTGTGGCCCATGTTCCAACTTTGGCCTTTCAGTGTGACTGATTTCGCCCACCTTATAGAATACTTTACAGAACCGGACCTTTACAGGGGAATGAAAACGCTTCCTTACCCTGCAGTGGAGCTGATTGAACAAGGTTTATTACTAAGCAGGTTTGGAGCGATTCTATTGGTCAGTCCATCATGAATATTCACTAACCTGAAAGGAGAACTAGAGCTTTTACACTGTGCAGAAAAAGAGATCAAAGTTTTTACACCACTAAATATATATTAGAGGTGGAGATATGGAGGAGTATCATACTGTGTACATCAGGAGTAGATGTGGTGTATCAGGATACGGACTGGTTCAGACTCTCATCAGGTGGAGCTGTTCAGTGTACGACTGTAGAGTCTTTAAGATCACCAACACCATCCGTTTAGCTGGGTGTGTCTGAACTTTTGACTGGATGTGTAGATACCCAGACTGCGGAAAGACAGATATATGACCAGCTTGTAGAGTCTTCCTTAGAGCATTTAGTAAACCATGTGATAGCCCATTGGTACCAAGGTTAAGTAGAACTGCGGTTTCTTCAATTTAATTTTTAAAGTGGGAAATTCTGTATACTGTACATTTAAAAGATTCATTGCAGAACAATATATAATCTCAATTACATCATGTGATCAATAGGTCTGAGCTGAAAACAAGGATGTCTAGTATTTGGGATCATCATTTTCCAGCTTTAAACTCTTTAAGGGTGAACCTCATTTACAATGCAGCAGAGCTGGTACATAAAATCTAGATAGAAAATAAAAAAAATTAGAAGAAGAAACAAGTGAGATAAAAACCAAATAGACTTTAAAGATAAACAGATCAAGCATTATAGATAAAACCCCCAAACGTAGAAATCTAATTCAAGCAAAATATTTAAAAATATACAGTACATAGCTTTTATTTAAAGATATATATATATATATTATTATTATTATTATTTTTATTTTTATTTTTATTTTTTCATTAAAGATATTTCACAATATCAGCCGATATATATATATATTAAATATATAGTTATAGTATATGTATTAATTGTATAGATTTTTTTCTCCCTGTATAAAACAGAGTACCTAATGTGCGGGCTGCTTCTAGGCCCTTCGTCGTGGGCTCCCACCATTCCCTGAGAACATACGTGATTCAGATACTGAGTTAAAGATAGCTCCAATAAAAGCAGACCTGGACTCATGACCTGCCCTCTAACTTTATTGAAAGGTCCCGGGGTTAACGTTACACCTCCTAGTGGTGCTTTGTTTTTCCCATTAATTCTTTGTGTGCATGTTCCAGGGTTCTTCTGTAGGTCACCATAAAGATATTGTCTGATGTTAAACTATCCCAAAAAGGTCCACGGAAGCATTGTCTCCGGAGCCCGAGGCCTCAACACACACTTCATGAAGTTTCGTATTATTAGGTGAAGGGACTCTGTATTTAGAAATGTACACAAAGGAAGCAGGCCATTCAGAGTGGAGTATCTTTGAAGGGTTTGGGTGTGTCGTTTCACTGTGTCCTCGAGGCAGGTCCATAGCAAAGTGTTCACAAAAAAAAAAAAAAAAAAAAAAATCAGGGCTGTTCTCACAGGCTGCACACCAGGGACATGCGAAGTTGCAGTGACCTTGTTTTTGTCCAATCCCACCAAAGCACATGCATATAAAAGAGCTTCACCTGGGCCCGTTAAGAGTGCAAAGCTGAGGATAACCAAGCAAAGAGCCAGGATGAAGTACCTGATGCAAGGTGCGTACCTCTGCTCTCGGAGTCTTCTCTGAACCTTGGGATCTTCTTCTCCTGGAGCTGATGAGTGACTTGGCTGTTGGTGATGTCTTTTTTTATTTTCTGCACAGGTTCGAGCTCAACCAGGAGTCAGAAGATGCTCCTCCAGCTTATCCTAGTCTGCTTCAGTCTGAATGCCGTTAGCAGCCAGTTAATAGCCACGACGGCGGCTAACTGCGCTACTTACTTAAGAAAACCAGGTACGTTCTTAAGCTGCTTCTTGACTGGGTGCACAAATCTGAGCTCGTCTTATCACAGAGCCATGAGAAGTTGGGTCCATCGGGTCGCATGTATGAAAGCTGTTAGGTATGGCTATAAAGGCCTCTGTGACTCGGGCTAAGCTCTGGAGTAAAGACAGTTGAAGCTGAGCTGCCAAGACACGTTTTGGTCATTCTAGCTGCTACATAAATACATCATGAAATAATAATTCCTGTTTTGGGAATGTGGCACGCTTTAGGGATTCAGAAACCAGAATCGGATGAGCTGCCTGCCGTGTATAACAGATCGTTTTCTCCTCCTCCAATAGATTACACTGACATTAACGTGGACTGTGGCACAAACTACATTAGCCTGGCCATACAGCTTTGCCCAGCGGTCTATTCCGGCTTCAACGAGTCCCAGCTTTTCATCAACAGCATCATGAATGACCCTACCTGCAAAGGAACCCTGGACAACACCGTCGCTCCTCCGGTTCTCCGCTTCACCTTTGCCATTAACATGACCAACGGCTGTGGAAGCACCTTCACGGTGAGATTTAGCTCTCTGATTCTGGACTAAGGCTCTCTGACCTGAGAGTGCCCTCCGAAGATGGGATGGTAATGGGATGCTAGATGCTAATTAATATAGTTACTGTTAGAAGAGAGGTGGGCTATTGAGGCTAATGCTAATGTGGTCCGTACATTCCAATAAATATTAGCATCGAATAGGACCAGACGCTGTAGATAAGCTAAAGGCTGCTCTCCTAATATGTGAGTTGTCATGTCTGCTCTGATTCCCAGACCACCAGCGCCCTAGGCACCGGAATTTTCTCAGACTTCTCCAATATCCAGACGGTAAACATCAGTGGCGTGGTGAAATCTTTTGACCCCTCAGTGAGCACTGTGACGTACAACACGGACCTGAAGTACTTCTACTCGTGTTCCTATCCCCTGGAGTACCTGATCAACAACACACAGCTGGATGTGTAAGTGTTTGTCAGGGTTAAGTTATTGAATTATTGTTTATTACTGTAGGTTATGGTTTATTTTGATGCTACGCTGTAACTTTAGCTTTATAGGACTATTACTGAGTGATGGGTCTATGGAGTTATACCACAAATGTTGTTTAGGTACAAAAATGTTCAGGTATATGATTAGGGGACAATGAATGATCTGCTCATGATTCCATATGCAATAGCCTTTCAGTCTTTCAGCTAACCTTTGATAAAATGTACTTATAATGTACCTAATTAATTTGGAAATGATGCAACATGACGTCTCTGTCCAGTGAAAACCAGGTATCTCCATTTTTACTTTTATGAATTAGTTGAACACAGCAGCTGCTGTTTATACATTCATCAAATTTCATAAATTACATTCTTGGCATTTAGCTGATGCTCTTATCCAGAGCGACTTACAAGGTTAATCATATTACAGGTGGGCCAATGTGGTGTTAGGAGTCTTGCCCAAGGACTCTTATTGGTATAGCAAAGCATAGTTACCCAGACTGGGATTCAAACCCCATTCTCCCACATGTAGTGGTTCCCTGGTGGGAAGCAGTGTTATCCACTGAGCTACACCAACCACACACATGAACGGGCCAGGACAAATGGTCCAAAATCGCTTGTGCTAAAAACCTGGTTCCATTGACTTCCATTAAAGTTAAATTAGGCTTTTTGCCTGTGGTTGGTGTAGCTCAGCGGATAACACCACTACCTGCCACATGTGGAAGACTGGGGTTCGAATCCCAGTCTGGGTGATGCTGTGCTACACCAATAAGAGCCTTTGGGCAAGATTCCTAACACTACACTGGCCCACCTGTACCATGGTTAACCCTGTAAGTCGCTCTGGATGTCAGCTAAATGCCCTCTCCTGTAAAGTGGCCTTTTTGGAAACACTTGGTTTTCTTTGGACGGCGACGCACATCATGAATCAAGTAAAAGCCACTTGCTACAAGCAGACGGGTCCTGGGTGTAGTGTGGACTGGACGTTCTAGAATTCCCCACCATTTACAGCGGTTGAATGAAAGATGCTCCCGCCTTTTCCTTTCCTATTCTGGCTACTATCTTACATCACCTATTCAAGTGTGAGCAGGGCAAATGCTAATCTGCAGTTAGAGTTACATGGAGTGTCATAGTAGCCTCTGACCGCCACACCTACGTTGGACACAAAGCCCAGTCTCGGATTGCTGAACATTGGTAATCCTCCTCCCACAGGTCATCCTCTGCCATTGCAGTGAGGGACAGGAACGGCAGCTTCATCAGCACACTGAGCCTCAAGCTGTACAGCGTAAGGCATTTCCGCCAACTTCCTATCTTAATAATCTTACGCTCTAATGGACCACAATGCACTGGACCGACGGAGCTCTGTCTCGGAAGGCTCCAAAGCGAGTACGTTTTCATAAGTGCTGCCTTTCCTCTTCTTCATTTAGGACGCAACCTACGCCACACCCCTGGTGATCCCTGCACAGGGCATTGAGCTGAGGTCTACTGTGTTTGCTCTGGTCCAAGCCACCAACCTCACCAGCCAGTAAGTGTATACCATTATTCACGGTGTTAAGTCTCTTTTAGTGTTAAACCTTTCAGTGTTAATGCCTCTTAAATGATCACTGCCAAAGCTGTTGATTAATTTTTGAACTTTTGAAACGTTGGGCTATATTATACTGTGCTGCTGGACATGCAGATTAGCCTACAGCTAATGACATGCGTGTGAAACGTTAATACTGACTTCGGTTCTGTTTTACCTCAGGTACATGGTGCTGCTGGACAGATGCTATGCTTCCGTGTCCCGTTTCCCAACCAACTTTACCTATTTCAACCTGTTTGTGGGGTGAGTTCTGCCAGATTGATTTGCTCCACCACTACATTAGAGCTGTCCTAGATCTACACAATGGTTCATAACTGGTTTCTTTATTATGATTAGTTAGGATGATGGAATTACGGGTATATGTGTACAGCTCTGGAAATAAATAAGAGGCCAGTGCAGTTTTTTCTTAGATCAGCATCTCCACATGTACAGCAGGTTCTTAGTGAGGAACCGAAGGTTGGGTTCTAGCTTTACTGGCAGATACAGTGAGCGTCTGGTTCATAAGAACAAGGTCAAGCAGCAAACAGACTGGCAGAGGGCCAAACTCCCTCTCTACTGACCGTGATGAGCGCCACTTCATTCCAACGTCCCTTACCCACCGTAAGATGACCTCGAGTGACCTACAAAGAGACTGGCGAGCGGTGGCTGGGGTGAAACGCACAGCGAGCATGGTTCTAAAAACAGGCTTCTGGAGGTCATTAGTGGTTTTCTAAATACACAGATCTAATACAATATCTGATCTGGAGTTTGGGAGACATGCTTCCAGTAGTGTAGAGAATCAAACAGGTACCTGACTAGACAGAACATTGAACTGGATTTTACTATTACTATTATTATTTAATCCAGAAACATGGAAAACAATATCCGGGTAAATATTGAATGGAGTGTTATTGCACTCTGTTGCTCAGAAATCAAAAATTTTGGCCCATATCTATATACCATCGGTCTCCAAACAAAACCCCATGTATCTCCAAAAAAGCGACTTTACAGGAGAAGGCAAAAATCTACTTGGACCCCTAACACTAAGGCAGACATGGCATGCTGTATACATCATACTAAACTTACAAGAAACATATGTGAAAGGAAAGTCCCATGTGAATATTCGTGTATTGGAGGCTATTAGGATTTACGGCCGTCGTCTTACCTCTCCAGGTGCAACAAAGATCAGATGACCACCATAATTGAGAACGGTCAGAGTCAGAACGCTCGCTTTTCCTTCCCGGCCTTCCGATTCATGGAGCAACAGAACCAAACCATCTCCAGATACTACCTGCACTGCATCACCCGACTCTGCGAGAGCGCTGCCTGCAGCACGTTCAGGGTGAGTTCGGCTCACGCGAGCTACACATACAAGCTCACACGCGAATGCATGTGCATACTACATGTGAACATATCCTGTAACCCATTCATGAAGTGGAACACCCACCCACACACTAGTGAATGCACACACTAGGGGCAGTGAGCACCCTTGGCTTGAGTGGTGGGCAGCCCAATCTACGGCACCTTGGAAGCAGTTGAGGGTTAGGTGCCAGGCCTATCAGTCATGTGCTTTTGGTTCAGGGAATGAATCAGGGAACCAGTGGAAGGTCGTCGGTTCGAGGGACTGAAGGCTAGAAGGGCATGACTGAAGTGGGCCTAGGCCTTCTAATCTTCATACATACGTAAATAGTGGCATGTAAGGTCTTCTTATGGCACGGGCACCCTGAAGCGCACTCATACCCGCATAGGCTCATTCCGCGCTTTCTCTCCTTTATCGTCCAGCAGTCGTGCTCCGTAGGCCGAAGGAGAAGAGAGGTGGACCCCACCCCTTCTACTCTTGAAGGAGGACTTTCAGAATTCACCTATCTCACCTCACCCCTCATCATTACCAAAGCTGACACCGGTACGAACTGCAGATCACAAGTCACAGCCATATACACAGCATTGCTCATTAACCCAGTGCTCTTCTAGTTCGCCCAGCTCACTCTTCTTTCTTTCCTTTCAGCCGCGTCATCAAAAGAGCAAGGTAAACAACATGTTTCATCTTCACACATGGGGTTCCTCATATTTCTTAAAGCATGCAGCCAACATTTATATTTTAATTAAGTTTAGATAATTATATAATAAATATATGGATTGTTCGTTTAGCAGGATTACGGATTAGTTCTGAATCCTATATCTTAACATCCAGCAGCTTTTATTAACTGTTCAGTTCCATAGTGAAGTTTAAAGACTTAATAAGAAAAAAAATTTAAAAAATGTTTGTCCTTGTGTGTCTTTCTCAGCTGTGTCCAGCACCAAAGCTGGTTCGGACTCCGTTGGGTTGGGCGTGGCCGTGGGCATCCTGGCATTTGTCTGCGTTGGGATTATTGGAGTCGCTGTCATCTTCTACAAGAAGCTTCAAGTCTTTGGCGCCGCCAAAATTCTCCACTGATGAAACTAACATGGACTGCAGTGGCCCTGCTCTGCAGCTGTTTGTGCCGGGCCAGTCTCTCCTAGGGGTCACTGTAGCTTTCCCTATTGTAAAGACACACTATAATCGTCGGTTCCTATAGTTCAAATTCACGTCAATTAATAGCGAATGAATGTACACGTTGGTGAGTGCTGGTGAAGGAAGTTGGTAACTCATCCGCAGCTTTTACTCTGCCACTTCTGAATGTTTGACACACTCGCAGCGAGAAGTGGGCAGGGACTCTTGAGGCAGGGCTTCGAGAGGGTTGACTTATGGGAAGTGGGAGTAAGACATATATGGCACCATAGTTTATAGATAGGGGATGGAGAATGTTATTGATTAGAAGTCTATTAAAGCTGAAGGTTATTTATTTTAATTGGGTGTGGCATGGCTAGGCACTACACCGCTCAGAAGTCATGTGACCTCTCTCCTTAAGAACAGTTCTTAGCTGTAACAGGTAAGCAACTGCAGCTTTGCAGCTTTATAGTAATTTGGCACCTTGGTTAGTTATCGTCCACACTTTAGGCTGAATACCGTGGAGCGTCATTAGCGTCGTTAGTTCACCAATGACATGTGAATCGATGCCAAAATATGATAGTGTAAAAAGTATCGCATTACTTATAGAGACCTATAACTTCATGTATGTGAAGTAGTCAGCGAAAACCTCCACCTAAGTCACTTCGAACCAGCCAGCGAAGACTTGACCCTTTTATTTTACAATATGAGAACTTACTTTCCTGGGTAATTCAACAAATGCCAATGCAAATCAAAGCCCTGGGAAGGGATTACTCTGAAAAAGGATGTTCCAGCACTTTGTTTACGATCTTTCTCATGGTTGTAATGACACATTGATGTCTAAATTACAGATATATATTTGTGATTCATTCATGAATGCATGCTACATAATGAATAAACATTATCTAAAACCAACTCGGAGTCACTTTGTTTGTTTAACCTTCCAGGAATTATGTCTACTGTTGAGTTTGTGTGGTCAGCATAAACAAAATGTGTAGGTGCCATACAGCATTGAGAAGCTGATCCCACAGTATCATAAACAAGCTCCAAAAAAATGTCACCTTGAGTGTTTGGTAACTTCAGGCTCCTGCAGGTGGCACTGCATGAGGATGAGGATCTATAAATACCTGCGGGGTGTGAGTGCCGGGATCAATAGATTGAGAAGAGGTGCTACAGTGCAGGGAATGTCTCATTCCATGTGTGGAAAATGGCTCCAGAGCAGATGTTAATGATTGGCTAAAAGGAGTGACTGCATGTGGGCGTGGCCAAAGACCATAGTGTGGAGGAAGTAGCTGAATCTGCAGGTGTATGGAAGCGTACGGTCATACAGGTCTACCAGCAGTGGATAAAATCCCAGTCTACAGGGCATTCTCCTTGGAACTGTGCTAGGGAAGGCATCCACCAAATCCGGCCCAACTGTGGCCCAACTCTTTGATGTAAGAGAGTCTGAACATTGATGTGGCCTACATCCAGAAATTCATCCAGTCCATGCCAAATCCAATCACAGCCGTTATTGGTGCTTGTGGAGGCATTACATGATATTAGACGCTATCTTCTTTGCAGTGGAAGATCCATTTGCATCAAAACCTTATGAAAGCACGTCATCTGATCGTTTTCAAAATGACCGGATCAACTATTTGCTTGCAGACTTTGCAATGGTGGCATGTCACATCATTTCAGCTCAGCATTTGGCATCATCACTTAACATAGAGAGAGATGGGAAATGGCAGCGTGGGAATAACATGAGAGCCCAAAGACAATTGATGCAATTCACTTTACTCCAAAGCTCAAAGTTTTCAAAATAGTGGAAGTCATTTGGTTCCACGATGGATCTAGAGGTATAGGGGTACTGTCAGCAAGTCACCTGCACTGGCTACTTCCATTAGTCCATGGAATTTAACTTAAATGGAAAAGTTTTTTGGGCTAATATGGTAAAGGGGGCCAAAGGACCATCCAAGCACAATCTTAATCTTAATCTTAATAAGAAATCAAGTGATCAATACTGTAAAACTGTACTGTAACTTTACTATACTCTCAAAATTTAAATTCCCAAAGAAGGTTCTTTAGAGAGATGCCACTGGACCCCTGTTCAGTTAGCTGGTTCTTTACCCTAATTAAAAGTCTGGTTGAGGCATTGTTCCAAAGACCACTATGTAGCACCTTTACTTCCGAGACTGTAAACAAGTCTGTAACCTAAAGCAGAGCCAACATAAAGCAGCATATCAACCGTATCACGGCAACAATGTCAGGCGCATATGATCTTAAGCTTGACCTTTACGGCTCTTGGTCCGTCATTGTCATTAACCTAATTTCACAGCTTGTGTTCTTTAAACACCATTCACCACCCGGAGTTCCTATTTCAGTGACACTCGAATCCCCATTCTCTCCACAGAAGAGCTGCAAATTTGATCTGACCGCAACAAAAACTCTCACTGCCCAGCTGATTCGATCTGCCGTGCATTCTCACCGGAGTGTGTGTTGAGGAATATGAACAAAATATTAATAATTCATGCTGTCCTGCATGTCTGACACTTATTGTACACCCGAGCCTCCTCGTCCGTGTCCCCAGGAGTACTGTATAACCTCATTATCCATTGGATATTCCGAGTTAATAGAGCTAGACCTTTGTCTCCTCTACCTGTGACTCCGATGTCGAGCTGTAAATAAGTGGTTACGGGCTGCTTGATCTTGTCATACTGAATTTGTCATAAATCGTGTTTAGACGTCTCGCTCTGTAGCCTTCATCTGGAGCCGGGGCCAATTTGTGTGCTTGTAGTTAGAAAGTCCTCCTGAGAAGTGGATAAGAAAAGGAACCTCATTAAAAGACATGGGTGACATTGTGAGACATGTGACTGATTCATGACGTAAGCAGGGACGGGCCTTATCTCTGCTCCTTACTGATGATGATTGTGGACATTCAGTGAGCAGTGATGCCCTCCATGAGTCATCCTGTTAGTGCCAGGGCCATGGGTAGGCGACTGAACAACGCAGGACTACATGTTACTACGACTGCCCTTAACACCACGTCAGCATCGCCAAAGACTGTGGCAGTGGCTCACCTTTAAAAGAGTCCCGCTTTTGTCTTGGTGCAGACGATCAACGAATCCGTGTGTGGAAGCTCTATGTTCAGCACCAGATCAACAGTTTGTTGGCGTGTGTCACACGTCCAGAAGGCCTGGTGTCACTCCACCGCCACACCTACCGCACCATCTGCAGGAACTGTGTGAGAATATTCACTGTCCACTCTATTAGACACTCCTACATTGCTGGTCCTGTACAAACAGAGACGATAGCTCTTCTGCTGGTGTACAGTGCAGGGTTGGTCATCCTCTAGTCCTTCATAGGTGGTCACAGGACGCTGTTGGCTGGATAGATTTGGGTGTTGGACGATTCCTAGTCCAGCAGTGACACTGAGGTTTTTAAACACCCCAGCAGCACTGCTGTGTCTGATCCACTCACACCAGCACCACACACACTAACACACCACCACCACGTCAGTGTCACTGTAGGCAAGGAAAAACTCCCTCACAGCAAGAGGGAAGAACACTCGAGAGGAACCAAGACTCAAACGGTAAACCCATCCTTCTTTAGGTCCACACCAGCTAGCAAGACCAGCACAACAGCAATAATATAAGAATCAGACCGGAAAGCCTGAATGAAACTTCCCAGTTACCAGTGAAACCAGTGACTCCAGTAAGGGTTTATCACACTGACAGCCTGCTGCTACAAGCCTACAGTGATAATCTACTAGTAAGAATCGTTCAGTGTTTTGTGAGGCAGAAGAATAACCGTCTGATTAGTTTGAGAAGCAGGACGGTCTGTGGTTAATAGCAGGATCTACATGTGGGGTTTTCACCAGACTGGGATTGCATGAAGCTCCATGGTGGGTAAACTGGTCAGACATGCAGACAAACAGTGGGCACCCAGTCAATGTAGAATAAACAACAGCATCAGAACACACAGGATGGGCAGTTGTTCCAGATCAGAAAACACAGGATGGGCAGTTATTCCATTACAGGACACACAGATAGGCAGTTGTTCCACATCAGAACACACAGGATGGGCAGTTATTCCATTACAGGACACACAGATAGGCAGTTGTTCCATATCAGAACACACAGGATGGGCAGTTATTCCATTACAGGACACACAGATAGGCAGTTGTTCCATATCAGAACACACAGATGGGCAGTTGTTCCATTATAGAACATACAGGACGGGCAGTTGTTCCATTACAGACCACACAGATGGGCAGTTATTCCATAATAGAACACACAGGATGGGCAGTTGTTCTACATCAGAACACACAGGATGGGCAGTTGGTCCACATCAGAACACACAGGATGGGCAGTTGTTCAGCTCAGGTTAGAGTAAGATTTAGGATTTGGAGTTAGGGTTAAGAGTGGGGCTAAGAGTTGGGCCAAGGGTTAAGGTGAGGCATAGGGGTTACAGTTAAGGCTAGGAATAACTGCCTGTTGTAATTTAATTCAATCTTTAATCCAATTAAACGTTCTTGTCTTTATGCCAATACACGGTTGTACTGTCTAACAAAACCCCTTCTCCAGTGCAGTGATTACATTTATTTTAAAAATATAAATATATATTACTGTTTGTCACATTATGAATGCTAAAACTGAGGTGCAAAAAACAGCTTAGTGTGAGTGTACATGTAGGAGAGCACAGTGTGTTGAGGTAGCAAAGTGTGCAGTTAAATTTAAGTGTTTTTTAAACAATATAAGATATATGAAGTGTATAGGTAAGAGAATAGCAGCTCGATGTTCAGGTGAACAGCTAAACAGTTCACAGTACAGATGTACAGTATATAGATAAATACAATATAGATTTTTCCCACTGGTAAACAAAATAAAACATAAACTGTGTGGCATGTGGAAATGTTAATGGCAAAGTTTGTAGGTTATCTTTCTATTTTTCCAATGCGTTAAGCTCAGCAAATAAATGAAAGTGGTACGCTAAAGTTAGCAGAGCATGCCATGTTTAATGATATTCCCTGTAAAGGATTTATACCTATGTGTGTATCCTTTGATCAGGGGTGTTCAAACATATGCATTCGAATGCATAACAAGCCAGCTGACATGTGTCACGGGTTGCAGTGAGATGGGTGGAGCTGTCATAGTATATGCAGCTGGATGGGCTTTGTTTAGCGAGCTTCAGTGTGACATCATCCTTTTGTAGAAAACGCTGCTGCACTTCTGAGACTGTGACAGTTTACGCCATGACACATACAGTATCTTATTAGTGAGTTTTATGTGCCGCATTAATGTTCCCGTTTATATTTTAAAGAAGTCATTTAATGTGTGTATAATTAATTTACTACAATTAACAAAAATCCCATAGTGTCAGCATAAAAATAACATGCTCCGCCCACTGCTTACTTCATATTAGTAGACTCTGGTTATGCATTTATTTAATCTAGGTTAGATTACTAACACCTGAACACAACACCTAACACCTGAACAAACCCTTCGCCCTTTCTGCAGTACATTCAAAACTCCGCAGCCTGACACTTAGTACGCACCAACTCTATCCACCGCTATGGACATCCCTAAGTCACTTCTTCAGAATAGACATAAACTGGCTACATATTTAGCACATTTACTCCACTCCATCTCAGACTGACCTGTTTATAAATGCCCTATCAGAGAGTTTCTACCACCTCTCCTGTCAGCCCTATTCTGATTTTGTGAATATTTTTCCATCACGTAAGCTAAGGTTTAATAGAACTTTTATATCTCTTTATTTTAATGTTTAGTATGGTATAGTTTTGTCCTCCTGTAGAGTACCAGGTCATTCAGTGTTGACTTCAATGAAACTCTGGAACATGTGCATACCTTCATCTATACCTGCACTTGATACTTAAAACTAATGTGAAGTGTTGCTAAATGCAGTTTACCACCCACTAGTTATGAGAATTCATTCATGTCTACACCATTTGTGTTTTTGGACCGACCCAAAGAAATGAACTACTGTATATCACTCAAAATGATATACACCCATCCTCCAAGACAAAATCTGCAGGAACAGTGTGAGAATATTCAAGCTGCATTGGATGGATTATAACAGGAGACCATTAGGAACCTCTACAACTCCCTGCCAAATTTCACATAGTGCATCCAGTGTGGTCCATATTTTGAAATGTGAACACATAATAAAGAGCAGCTGGCATTTTGGAATCATGCGAAAAATGAAAAAGAAATGGTGCTAGAAGGTGTTGCTCCAACAGCAGTGATATGCTTGGAGGAGTGGGTGGGGCTAGCATAGTTAAATGTTGGGTGTATATCGTTGCTGTCCAAAGAAAATCTCCAAAATAGCAACTTTACAGGAGAGGCCAAAACCCAATGTAATTCTAATGTAAGTCAATGGAACCAGACTTTTTCCAAATTATCTTTGGGCCAGTTCTTTTGGTCCATTTATCATGAAATTCACACACAGTGTAAACAGCAGCT
The DNA here is from genome assembly GCA_024036415.1 of Prochilodus magdalenae. Classification (NCBI taxonomy): domain Eukaryota; kingdom Metazoa; phylum Chordata; class Actinopteri; order Characiformes; family Prochilodontidae; genus Prochilodus; species Prochilodus magdalenae. The sequence continues at coordinate 21,349 of JAMWET010006505.1, forward strand.
CATGTGATCAAATCATACATAAAAGTAAAAATCGTCAAAAATTGAGATACATGTTTTTCATTGGACAGGGTCGATATGCATGTAAAAGGAAGGTGCAACTGTAAAGTGTTCAGATCTAGACCCTGATCCCGAGGTAGTCCAGCATGCACTATGATCTGTGTGTAAATGCATTATGCATGGCATCATTTGTTTGGTAACATCACTGTAATGTGCTTCACTCACTATCTATCATTCCCACTAGTAATGGTGCTCTGTAATGGGTTCCGTGCACCAAACACAAAAGCAGGTGAGCGCTGTGACTACTCTTCCCTGGGTACCTGAGAAATTGTATCGCCATAACGATGCTAAAACGATATATCGTGCAGCCTTAGTCCCCACTTCTGTTGTTAAACAAGTTATTTCTAGGCTTCTGGACGTGCGTTCCAAGCAGGATTACGAACACGAAAGCTGAAACGCTGTTAGCCGCCTGGGGAATATGCTACACAGATCTCTCAGCACCCTGCCTCTGATTTGTACTGGTGTATTTCTTTTGACTGCGCTACAACACCCACAGCTCCCTTTAGTTTTCTTGCTCTGCAGCTTAAAAAGCTCAGAAGACTGTACATCGCCCAATTGCACTCACATCCATCAAAACGAAGAGCTCTGAAAGAACTGCCTCCCCAGAACTCTGGTTCATCATCAGTTAGCCCACTGCACAAACAGATCCACTGAAGATGAGATATCCCTGGCAATGCACACTGCTCTGAAGCATCTGTAGGGCAAGAACATCTATATAAGAAAGCTGTTCAGTTCAGGATTCAACACACATATCGTCGCTGCCCAAAGAAGAACAGGTATCTCCAAAATGGCAACTTTACAGGAGAGGCCAAAAACCTGACTGAATTTGAATGGAAGTCAATGGAACCAGGTGTTTTTCCAAGCATGTTTTGGATATGTCTGGTGATCCTTTCATCATGAAATGTTCATCCCATGTAAACGGCAGCTCATGTGATCAAATGATGCCAAAAAATAAAAATGGACCAAATTGGAGATACATGATTTTCATTGGACAGCGATGATATCGTTGCTGTCCAAAGAAAAACAGGTATCTCCAAAATGGCAACTTTACAGGAGAGGCCAAAAACCTCATTTAATTTGAATGGATGTCAATGGAACCAGACGTCTTTCCAAGCAGTTTTAGGCCATTTCTGTTGGTCCATTCTTCATGACATTTCCACACAGTGTAAACAGCAGCTCATGTAATCAAATGGGGCATAAAAGTAAAAATCAACAAAAATGAAGATACATGTTTTTCATTGGACAGCGACGATATACTCTTTAGTCTGGTCTCCAAGCTCAAGACCACAGATCACACAGTCTGCGGCTGGATTCTAGACCTCCTCACCGGCAGACCTCAGGTCTCTTAGGACAGGCGGCCCTCTTCTCCAACCCCCAGTCTCTGCAGAAGCTGTCTACAAGGCTGTACCTTATCACCCATGCCCTACACCCTGTACCCCCGCAACCAATCCCAATTCCAACACCCCCATCACATTTGCTGATCATACAGTGGTAATGGTCCTCATCACCTGCAACAATGAGAACCTTCTCCACTCATCTCACAGGGTGGTGTACAGACTCACCCTGAGTGTTCCTCACTGCTTTAAATTCCAAAGGTTTCCTATAACCAAGGCTCTCTCCTGCTCACTGCACACGTCACACCCTGTCAAAAACGCCCCACAGTACCAGCACCTTTACTTCCTCAGCAACTTCCTCTGCAACTTCTACACCAGCACCACTGGTGCGGAATGGTAGGCCCTGCAAAGGGTGGTGAAACCTATCCCATCCATCACTACAGCTGTCCATGCACCCATACAGGACAGTCAATAATACAAGATGTCTGAGGAAAGCTAGCAGCTAGCTAATCTCAGCCTCAGATCACACTCCAGCCACACGTAGACTGGATGCATCAACCTGGCCACACTGTCAGGATTCAGCCTGGTGCGTTCTGGTGACTATTCACACCTCCATGTATACACTGCTTTGCTGTCCCCACTAAGTTCAGCCTAGCAAACTGTAGTCGTAGCCACAACAGCTAAATAACAGGACACTGCCCGAACAAGGGCCAGGTCTAGAACAGGTCGCGTTGTGTGTCAGTCCAAGTTCATTTTCCACAGTACCACAGTAATAGGTGGTGAAAGTAACATTAAGTGGTGAAGGGTACCAGACTCCACTCTATTGGCTCATTTAACATTTGTTGATTGGAGGTCTGGTGCCACTCCACCTCCACCCCTACCACACCATCTGCAGGAACTGTGTGAGGATATCCAAGCTGCAATTTGAGAAGGATTCAACTTGCACTCATGTTGTGCTGCTTTCAGGTACTGATGTTTCACGTTCTCCTTCTTCATCCCCCACTCCACAGCCCACCACCACTTTGGCCCCAGCCCCATTGTCCAGGGAGTAGGCTCCACCCCCTGCCATGCATATATCGCAGAATCTGAGAGGGTCTGAATGCTTCAGGACCTGGGCCCAGGACGGGCCCACGTCAAAGACTCCTTAGTTGTTTGAAAATTGGCATCCTTCGAATTGTACACCCTTGTAGTAGATTAAACATCGTTTTCAATAACATATGGTGTTGCGTCTTTCTGGCAGAACAAGAGAGAGAGCGCCATGATGGCGTAGCAGGTATATTTACATTTAAAGCATTTAGCAGACGCTCTTATCCAGAGCGACTTACAGTCGTGCTTGGTGTTCCGTCGGAAAAAGTTTCCCAGCTAGTATAAGAAGGTTAGAGTCTACAACTCACCATGCGCTCAGGTACTGCCCGAACAAGGGCCAGTGCTCATATCAATGATCCTAAGAAAGGTGGGGAATCAGCCTAAAACTACACGGGAGGAGCTGGTTAATGACCTGCAGAGAGCTGGCACCACTGTTTCCAAGGTTACTGTGGGTAATACACTAAGACGTCATAGTTTAAAGTCATGCATGGCACAGGAGGTTCCCCTGCTTAAATCAGCACACATCCAGGCCCGTCTTAAGCTTGCCCATGACCATTTGGATGATCCAGAGAAGTCATGGGAGAAGTCAGGTGAAGTGGAGATGCTGAATTCTGAGTGAGTGTGTATGTCTGTGTTTCTGCCCTGTGATGGACTGGTGGCCTGCTTCCTGCTCTCTGCCCAATGAGCTGTTGTGGTCTCTCTATTTATGGACATGCCTTCAACAATACCCACCTGTGTTTTGACCCGTTACCCGGACTACAATAATACAACCACTATGCACTTGCATCCCGCCTCAACAACTATGTTACACCGGCACCCCCTGCAACCAAGAAGGATAAGCGAATTAAAATATGGACGAATGAATGATAAGGAGAAGCCGATTAAACAAATAACATACACTGATTTAATGTATTTATTTAATTGCTTATTAATTATTTATTAGTATTCTAATATTAAATATCTTTGATATAAATTTTTATCTATTTCTATCTATTTCATACCATATTTTTCAATAGTATGTGAACCTTTGTTTTAAGGAACTGGTGTAACCCCTTTGAGCATCAATGACTTTGACCAAGTGGTTTGTGTAGCCGTTCATCAGCCCTGTGCATTGATTTGGGCCTGCAAGCAGCACTGTATACATAACCACGATTCCCAAATGGAAATGAATAGAAAGACATAACTGGTGTTGTTGATACTCATAAGGTAATCATGTACATAAATGGAAATCATGTTCCTTTAACCATTCAGGTCATTTCTGAGTGGAGGGCGTAAAACTGGATCCTGTCTTAGATCAGTTACTGTAACGTGCCTATTAGGGATTTTCCAACAAACAAGATCCAGGACAGTGTATAGTATGGACAGGGGCATGGATCTGTCCATGTGAGACTGGAATGCAACCTGATGGTTTTTGTGGACTCCTGTATCAGGCATTAAGAGAAGATGCTGGGAAAAAGGACACGGGACCCAAAAAGAGACATACCGGACGTCTACCGTGTAGCGTCACGTAAGGAGAAGAAGCGCTTAAGAAGGGTGTGTAATTTCACTGAGTGCCCTTGGGGAAGTACCTTGGTACCCCTTTGACAAAGACGTCTTCTCATATGATGGACTAAAGAAGCTTGCATTAAAGGAATGACCTTATTTTTGTCCTTGCTTTTGTCCAATCCCTCCGAAGGACGTCCTTTATAACAGTGTCCCATATACTTTTAAAGGATGGAAAGTGAGGGATACGCATGGAAAGGCAGACATGAGGGATGATCTATCGCAAGGTCTGTATTTGTGCTTGGACGCGTCTCCTCAAACTCTCTGTGATGCTACACTGGTGACTGACTTGGCTGTTGGTTGTGTTGTCTCTCTCTGGTGCGCAGGTTGGAGCTCAACCAACGCCTGGAACATGCTGCTCCAGCTCTTCATCGTCTCCATCACTGTGGCTGCAGTCAGCAGCCAGTTAACAGCGACAAACTGCAACGGGTACCTGCGACTACCAGGTATGAGTCTAAGCTTTTAAGCTTTGGATTTTGGGAGGATTGCATGTGCACATGCTCAGTTGTTACCCTCGCCAGGGTAAATCTAGTGGGCTGTAAAATAAATATTATTTATTATGTGTTTATTATTGTTTGCTAGAGTACACCGACATCGCTGTGGAGTGTGGCACTAATTCCATTGGCCTGGCGATACAGATTTGTCCCGCTGTCTACACTGGCTACAATGAGTCTTTGCTTTTGCTCAACAACATTATGGATGACCCCACCTGCAGGGGCACTGTGGACACCTCTGTTGCTCCTCCGGTGCTTCGCTTCAACTTCCCCATTAACCAGACGAATGCCTGTGGCAGCATCTTCAAGGTGAGCAATGGCTTTTTCATACAGCACGTATGTGGTATAGAAACATAAGGACCAGAGCATAAGCTGGAGTACGCTGAGCTGCATTACCTGTAGATGGTTTGAAGATGATTTGTCATGGGGACGGTTTGAGTTTTAAGGTTGCCCCAGAGGTGTCCAACTCGGTTCCTCGCAGGCCGCAGCTCTGCAGATACTAATCCTGCAGCTATACTAATTAGCTGATGATCTAAAACAGGTTTGCTGAAAGAATGACCATTCTGAAATTAGCTGTGCAGTGGCAGGCTAGGAACTGTGTTGGAGACCTGTGGTCAAGGTCATTCCAAATAGTGGCTTCTGAATAGGTTTGCCAGAAGGAAGTTGCGTCTGAAGGACAGGACTCCTTTTATATAATGCAGCTATAAGTGCTTTTAGTCTCATTTGGTCCATGTGATGTCATGAATCTTTCTGGAATGTGCTCAGATAGGGCAGTACAGACATAAGTGCCTTCATATTCCATCATATCCAAAAGTATGGAGGCCACATACACCTACCAGGCACTTCATTAGGTACACCTCCATGCATCTACACTCACTGTCCACTGACCACATAGGAGCACTCTGTAGTTCCACAGGTCCAGACTGTAGTGCATCTGTTTCTCTGTATACTGTATTACCCTGTTCTTTAATGGTCAGGACCCCCACAGGACCACCACAGAGCAGGTATTATGTGGGTGGTGGATCATTCTCAGCACTGCAGTGACACTGGCATGATGGCAGTGTGTCCTGTGTGTGTGTATTGGGAGGGTCTTGACCACTAAAGACCAGGGTGAAAGGCAACAAAGGAGGCAATAATGAAGTGTAGATACAAGGAGGTGTACCCAAAGAAGTGGCCAGTGGGTGTAGGTCCTCCGATCTCAAGTATACAACTCTGATATTAAAACAGACATGTTTGATTTGATAGGACAAAGCTGACTGTGGGCTGTAAACTATTGGCAATGCTAACAACATAGGGCATTCACACCAGAGAGCTGGGTAGAACTAAATGAGGGTGAACAGAATTCTGATTACACATTTGGGCTTGAGTTGGAGTTATAAGCACTGGCAAAACCTAAAATGGTAACTCTACAGGAGAAGATCAGATGTTCTGTAACACTCTTTGGTAGGGTACCGTTCATAAGGCTCTACATTTACATTTACGGTATTTAGCTGAAGCTCTTATCCAGAGCGACTTACAAGGTTAATCATAGTACAGGTAGGCCAGTGTAGTGTTAGGAGTCTTGCCCAAGGACTCTTATTGGTATAGCACAGCATAGTCACTCAGCCCGAGATTCGAACCCCAGTCTCCCACGTGTGGGGGGGCTACATGGAGGGTAGTGGTGTTATCCACTGAGCTACACCAACCACCTCTATGAGGCCTACATAAGGCTTATCAAGATAACTGACATAATGTTTGCCAATTGTGACGGATGCAATGCTATGAGTGATGAGTCTATTAAATAATAACATATTTATAATAATATTTATTTCTCAGTTATGTGATTACAAGCTTATGTAGGGGTCATGGTGCCTTATGAACAGAACCCCTGCAGTAAAGTGTTACCAGATTCTTTACTTTGGAAGGAAGCCAATAAAACAAAATTGCATCATTTCTCCTGGTCCAGTCACCATCTATATATATATATATATATATATATATATATACATATAAGATAAGATAACACTTTATTACACACACATATATACATATATATATATATATATATATATATATATATATATATATAAATATATATATATATATATATATATATATATATATATATATATATATATATGTGTGTGTTTATTTTTTTATCAGAATCTGGCATTTTCAGTTTGTGGACATATACAGCTTTGTCCACAATGAAAGCCTAGGCATGTTTGTTGGGACCCAAGTTCACTTGTGACATTTGGCAATTGCACTTATGACAATAAAGGGTGCATATATATCATATATCATATATACGCACAGATACATAGATATAGAAGCACAGGAGCTGTGTTTAGATGCATACATAGATACAGGAGGTGCACTTACATATCGTCGCTGTCCATTGATAAACATGTATCTCCATTTTTTTTTCTATTTTGACTTTTATGCATCATTTGAAAACGGCTACTGCTGTTTATACTTTGGGAGACTTGCATGATGAACGGACCCACTGAAATGGCCCAGAAGTGCTCGGAAGGACATCTGGTTCCATTGACTTACATTGAAATTGAATGAGGTTTTTGGCCTCTCCTGTAAAGTTTTGGAGATACTTGTTTTTCTTTGGACAGCGACTATATATATATATATATATACACACACACACACACACACACACACACATGTATATATTCATCCCATAAATTTCATAAACATAAATTCTATAATTTAATACTATGAAATAAAAACACGTTTGGTTTTAAGAAGATAAACTAAAGGGGGGTTTCTATCTTCTCCACCCGTCCTCCTTTGTCACGGATTGAATTCACTGGTTACGTGTCCCAACAAAAGAGTTATTTTTGGCAATGCAGACTGCAGGAGTAAACTAATCTACAAGTCTCTGGTTCTGCTTTTCTCTGCAGACCACCAGCGCTCCAGGCACTGGAATATTCTCCGACTTTTCCAACATCCAGACAGTAAACATCAGTGGCGTGGTGCGATCGTATGACCCCACAATAGGCACAGTGACATATAATGCTGAGCTGAAGTACCTTTACTCGTGTGCCTATCCCCTGGAGTACCTGATCAAGAACACACAGTTGGATGTGTAAGCATTCCTCATGGTGTTTCCTCTTTCAGCAGCTCGATAATAATAAAAAAAGACAACTGCAGATGGACGACAATGTCTTTTATCTTACACAACACGGGAGGACAAAGAGTAGAGCTCACTGGGGAAGATGCTCACATGTCAGGGTAGCTTTAACATCTCCAGTTAAAAGTGGCCAGTCTGTACTGGCAGGGATGATACTCCAGAGATACAATGCAGCAAGCATTCACCAATCAATGTTCAGTTACGCTATACGCTATAAGTGAAACATCTAGAAAGATCTAATCAATAACGTATCATAACGTTTATCACCACTCCAGTGGCCCAGGGAACAGGGTGTAACAGGGTGTAACAAGAGGCTTGGGCAACCATTCAACCATACACCCATCTGCCTAGCATTAAAACCACCTCAATGTATCTACACTCCTTGTCCATCTTATCAGCTCCACTGACCATATAGGACACTCTGTAGTTCTACAGTTCCAGACTGTAGTCCATCTGTTTCTGTGTATACCGTATTACCCTCTTCTTCAATGGTCAGGACCCCCACAGGACCACCACAGAGCATGTATGATGTGGGTGGTGGATCATTTGTAGCACTGCAGTGACACTGGCGTGGTGGTGGTGTGTTAGTGTGTGTGGTGCTGGTGGGAGTGGATCAGACACAGCAGTGCTGCTGGACACCTCAGTGTCACTGCTGGACCAAGAATCGTCCACCAACCAAAATGATTCAGCCTACAGCGTCCTGTGGGCAGCGTCCTGTGGACAGCATCCTGTGACCACTGATGAAGGACTAGAGGATGACCAACACTGCACTGTGCAGCAGCAGAAGAGCTATCGTCTCTGACTGTCCATCTACAAGGTGGACCAGCAAGGGAGGAGTGTCTAATAGAGTGGACAGTGAGTGGACACAGTGTCTAACACTCCAGCAGCACTGCTGTGTCTGATCCACTCACACCAGCACCACCCACACTAACACACCACCACCACGTCAGTGTCCCTGCAGTGCTGAGAATGATCCACCACCCACATCATACCTGCTCTGTGGTGGTCCTGTGGGGGTCCTGACCATTGAAGAACAGGGTAATACAGTATCCAGAGAAACAGATGAACAGATGGAGATGGTGGTTTTAATGTGATGGCTGATGGTTGTATGTAGCTGCCCATCCTTCCTTAACCCTCCGGTTATGTTGCAGGTCAGATTAACCAGGAAAATACATTTCTAGGATTTTTTGGAATATGAAATATTTCCTGTTGGCCATAATTAGTGTAATGAAAATGTAAATGGGAAATTAGTTTGGCCTAGCAGGGAGAATCAAAGCTAACGAGAGTAAAATCATCAAATTTAGACCAACACTGATTTGTTTTCTGGTTCAGTTTGAGACTCAAGGTGATTGAATGTGTAGGATTTTTAATTTATTACATATTAATAAATACAATAAACATGAAAAACAACAATATTTGAAAAACAAGTGAACCATAAGTGAACCATGATCTGTACGGCACTAAAACTTGATGACAGCAAATACTGATGGATATTAATATTGATATTAATTGAGCTAACAAGGATATTAATGAAGGAAATATAATTTTAGAACTGCTGTCAGATGATTAAACATGCATTGGATCAATCTGACCGCGGAACATCAATGTAACATCAATGAAAGTATCCAGACATTTCAATAGTAGGACCCCCATAGTGGGGGTCAGCAATATAATATACCCTAGCCTATTATGACAAATTACAAAGCTACACCACAACTATCACACGCTACATCTGATCCACCATTCCCCCTTAAATCTCTGCCTGTTTCCACGTCACCCTGAAGGTTCATGGTACGATGAATGAAGAGTAGGTGCATCCATGCACTTAATGAATCAGGAATCACACAGGCTGGAAGCATAAGGGCTGTTGTGTTGCTAGTTATGGTCATTAGCTAGCTGTCCGAGCTATGGAACTTCCTGAAGAACCTGGCTACATGGTGAATGAGAATTTGGGAAGCAGTGCTTCCACACCACGACTTCCACACCACAGCACCATAACTCGGCAAACAGCGGCAAGACAAATGGAGCTTCACTTGCACTGTAGCTTAGCTGAACCAATCTGCGGCAAGCAAGCCCCTGGAAGCAAACTAGTCAAGAGAGCGTCTTAAGCAGTCCACATGGTCACTCGAACCTGAGAAGTCCAAACACGAACGACTTCAGCCGGAGCAGGCTCTTTACTGGAGTGCTCTCCGACCACTCTGTCCTCTACGGCTAATAGTAGGTCAGTGATTCAGGATCGGACAGTAAGTGATTTCATTTTGGCTGTGTTAGGGTTCGGTTTATGGGTATGTCCTCCACAAAATTCTCCCTCCAGGTTTAATATTGCTGTTCTGATCTATGTCTTTGTCCCCTACAGGTCTTCCACCTCTGTTGCAGTGCAGGACAGCAATGGCAGTTTTATCAGCACGCTGAGCCTCCGGCTCTTCAGCGTAAGGCCATTTGGGCAGCATCATACACTGTATTGCCAAAAGTATTCACTCACCCACCCAAAGCATTGAAATGAGGTGTTACAATCACTTCCATGGACACAGGTGTATATACCCAAGCACCGAGACATGCAGACTGCTTCAACACATGGTAGTGAAAGAATGGATCGCTCCCCCAGTGTGGCACCACGATAGTATCCCACCTGTCGTGAAATTTCCTCCCTACTAAATATTCCACAGTCGACTATCAGTGGGATTATAACACAGTGGAGGCGATTGGGAATGACAGGAACTCGCCATGAAGTGGTGGGCCATATAAAATGACAGAGCCGGGTCCTACTGAGAGGCATAGTGCACAGAGGTCACCAACGTTCTGCAGAGTCAGTCACTACAGACCTCCAATCTTCATGTGTCCTTCAGATCAGCTCAGGAACAGTGTGTAGAGCTTCATGGAATGGGTTTCCATGGCTGAGCAGCTGCATCCAAGTCTTACATCACCAAGCGCAGTGCAGAGTGTGGAATTCAGTGGTGGGAAGCGCACTGCCGCTGGACTCTCTGGGGTGATGAATCACGCTTCTCCGTCTGGCAATGCGATAGAAGAGTCTTGGTTTGGCGGTTGCCAGGAGAACTGTACTTGCCTGACTGCATTGTGCCGAGTGAAAAGTTAGTCGAGGGGGGATTATGGTGTGGGCTTGTTTCTCAGGAGTTCTGACCTCAACCCGATAGAGCACCTTTGGGATAAATTAGAGCGGAGGCTGAGAGCCAGGCTTTCTCGTCCAACATCACTGTCTGACTCCACAAATGCTTGTGAAGAGCCTTCCCAGAAGAGTTGAAGCAGTTATAACTGTAAAGGGTGGGCCGCCATCATATTAAACCCTGTAGATTAAGAAAGTGATGACACTCATATTGGTGCGAAGGCAGACGTGCGAATACTTTTGGCAATATAGCGTACTGTCATACACGTCAACAAGCCAATGAAACATCAAAGGGTGAATAATCCAGAAACCAAACTGACATCACTCTTCTTTCTGATTCAGGATGTCAACTACACCAAACCCCTGGTCATCCCTCGCTTCGGGATCGAGCTGAGGACCAATATATTTGTGCAGGTCCATGCCACCAATCTCACCACCCAGTACGACTTTACGTTATGGCTTTAAAATTGGGATTATTATGGAGCAGGATTGGATCCCAGGTTGTGTTTTGTCGGATGAGTTTGGTGAGTTTAATTCAGTTTTTTCATTTTAGGTACTTCGTGTTGCTGGACAGGTGTTTCGCCTCCACCTCGCTTAACCCAGACAACGCCACCTACTACAACCTTTTTGTGCCGTAAGTTCTCAAATTAGCATTAACATTTCAATGGCCAATTTAACTTAATACAATAAGTGCCATGTTTTGATGTCCATGATCATGTCCAGATTTGGTGGATGTCTTTCCTGGCACAATTCCAAGAAGAATTCACTGTAGACTGGGATTTTAGCCACTTTCCTGTTAGACCCGTACGCTTCCATACACCTGCAGATTCAGTTACTTCCTTCACACTATGGTCTTTGGCCACGCCCACATGCAGTCACTCCTTTTAGCCAATCATTAACATCTGCTCTGGAGCCATTTTCCACACATGGAACGAGACATTCCCTGCACTGTAGCACCTCCTCTCAATCTATGGATCCCGTCACTCACACCCCACAGATATTATCATTCTCGTGCAGCTCCGCCTGCAGGTTTCTACCACCTTAAACACACACACACACTTATATATATTGTCACTGTCCAAAGAAAAACAGGTATCTCCAAAAACCTCATTTGAATTTTAATTTGAATGGAAGTCAATGGAACCAGGTGTCTTTCTAAGCAGTTTTGGACCATTTCAGTTGGTCAGTTTTTTATGAAATTCCCAGACAGTGTAAACAGCAGCTCATATGATCTAATGAGGCATAAAAGTAAAAATCAACAAAAATGGAGATACATATATATATATATGTATATACAAAAATATATATATGCTAATAAATATAACCATGCTAGCATTTGTATTTCAATTAGCCTGTCCCCCAAATTCCACCCCAAAGCATCTGTTGTTGTCCAAACATCAAAACGCCACCTTTCCGATCTGTCATCGGAACAGGGTTTTCGTTGTGGAACATCTAACCCCATGAATCTATTCCAGCCCTGCAGTAGGACAAAGTGCACAACAATGGTTAAAGTTTTCATTTTGGCCAGTGTGTCCCTTTAGGGTCAGGTAAGGGGAAAGGTCATAGCCAGCGTGTTGGTCAGGCACTTAGCCTGCTCCTTTGAGCATTTTAGTCGTTGGTGTCTGTCCGTATGAGCTGTTCTATAAATGCCTTGTGTCTGTGTGTTCTACAGGTGCTTTAGTGATGAGATGACCAACCTGATTGAGAATGGCCAGAGTAATCAAGCACGGTTTTCCTTCCCTGCCTTCCGCTTCACAGAGCAACAGAACCGAACGGTTTCCACGTACTACCTGCACTGCATTACACGACTGTGTGAAAAGGCGATCTGCGGGACGTACAGGGTAACCTCCTTTCAGTATTGTAATATTAAAGAAGGGCATGTACCGGGGCCTTGTTTTCATCCATCCATCCATCTATCTATCTATCTATCTATCTATCTATCTATCTATCTATCTATCTATCTATCTATCTATCTATCGGTCTTCCTGTCTATCTGCAGACAGACAGACAGATAGATAGATACCTAGTAAAGTGGCCCGAGTGTATAAATATGTGAGGATACTCACATCCAGACTTGTTTCCATCTACACCAAGATGCTTCTCACCCACACATTCTTCATCCGCCCACAGCTATGCCTTAATGGCAGAAGAAGAAGAGACGTGGAGCCTGCTTCTTATTCTCAAGACGGAGTCTCACAGTCCGCCACCCTCACCTCTCCTCCCATCATTACCAAAACAGAGAACGGTAACCTCCCACACACATCGCTGTAGCTCTTTCTGTACCATGATATCGGTTCTGCTGTATCAGTTAAAGCCAGAGTCCGATTCTGAAAATCCGGTAGATCCACTTTCGCAAGCTAATCTGGAGCCGGTTGTTTCAGAGTGGTCAATTTTTACTGGTTTCTCAGTTTTTGCTGGTTTACCTCTCTGTGTGCTGTGGGAGGGCATGCCAGGTTTTGCAGGTAGGCAGGTAATCAGCACTGCGTTACAAGATGATGTCACCTTGTAACAGGGAAAAGGCCTGAAAGTGTTTAAGACACTTTCACCATGAAGAAAATAAAAAAAGGTTTCTGTGGGAGAGAGATTCCTCTGTCAGGATGTACGTAGGCCTTCATAACCATGCAGATGGTCTACATGCACAAAAAGCCACCTGCAGGGAAAGGGGAAAGGAAAGGGAACACCGGAAAGCCATAACAGGTCCCTTTTAAGTGGCTCACACTTCAATAAGTTCTAATACTTAAATTACAAAATCCATGAGCTCCATTTAGGCTACCTTAACCATTCCGTCATGTACAAGTGTTGCTAATAAATGTTCATAATCACTTTAACGAAAAAAAGTGAAACATTTGTTTGCTAACTTCTTCATTTCCTTTCCTTTCAGCCCAGCCAGTGATCATGCAAGGTGAGTTAAGCCTCACTCTTACTGCAGCCACTCTGCTGAAACCTTCCAGCCCCGTAGCTTCATTCCTATTCTCTATTTGTCTCCTTCAGACACACCTGGCACTCAGACCAGCTCTGCGTCTTCTGCCGGGCTGGGCTTGCTGGTGGGTATGGTGGTCTTCATGTCCATTATGGTTATTGGGCTTGCTGCAGTGTACACCAAGAGACATATAAACCCAAAGGCTTCTAAAATGTGTTATGGTTAAAAGGACTAAACTCAGCCCTGCTTCCACCCAGAGACCGGCCAGTGGCTGACTAGCCGGCTCCAACTGGGGCGGTGGGGTCAACACAGCAATAAGTAGCACCAGTATGTATTAGGTTCTGCATGAAACAATGTGAAATATATATATATATATATATTATGTATTTATATTAAATAAGTGTAATGTAGAATGAAATGTGTTGCTATAACATAAATGTGTTGTGCTTTTTTTGCATGAATAAAATACAATATATACAAACGACTGGGAAACGTTTGGTGACTGCTTGGCTTTTTTTTGGAGATTATATATTATTATTATTATTATTATTGTTACATTCGCCTACATGTCTTTTTTGTGGTCCTTGTCTAGCTGTGGATCTTAAGTATCATCGAAAGACAGCCTGGACTTTCCATAAGTCAGGGCACATTTTAGAAGTCACATGCATTCGTAGTTTATATTATTATTATTATTATTATTATTATTATTATTATTAATAATAATAATAATAATAATAATAATAATATGGTTGGTGTGGCGCAACGGATGACACCACTTGTCTCTGAGCTACCACACCATGTGGGAGATTGGGGTTCGACTCCCGGTCTGGGTGACTATGCTGTGCTACACCAATAAGAGTCCTTGGGCAAGACTCCTAACACTACACTGGCCCACCTGTAATATGATTAACCTTGTAAGTCGCTCTGGATAAAAGCATCAGCTAAATACCGTAGGTGTAATAATAATTATACATAATTATTTTACATTATTATTATTATTATTATTATTATTATTATTATTATCATCATTATAGATTGCAACATATTCTACAACTGCCTTATTCTTCTGGGTTGTGTGAGTTGCTGAAGCCTATGCCAGTGCTTAATGGGCAGAATACAGGAAACACCCTGGACAGGGTCCATCGCAGGGCAGACAGACAGACACGGATGTCACAGAACTGACCAAGCCACTTGGGCGGGTGGAGTCACAGGAGAGTGAAACAGATTTCTGAATATTGTGAGATTAAGTATTATAACGTCTTGTGTTACGCATGGCATACCTTACATTCTCCTACATGTCATGTTGGTGGTCCTTCTCCAGCTAGTGCCATCTAGTATCATCTAAAGAGAGGCTGGCCCCTCCATCAGTCAGGACACATTCTGGAAATGAGATACATGTGTATAGATAGATATGCTGAGTGCCATCATGCAACTGGGTCACGTCAAAACGTATGCTTCAAAATGTGCTTCGAAACAGGACATGATTTCAGGCAGCTTCAGAGTCCAGTCTGCTTCTGTGCTGCTGTCACGCATACAGTGAGAAACTATCAGTGTCTGGCAGATTTTCGTAATGATGAAAGCATGCTGCAGATGGAAGCAACGCAGGTGCTAGTGGTAGCCAGATCAGCGACTGGGGAAAGTCTTACTGGAAAGTCTAAATTGATAGCTTCTGGATGAGAACCGCAGGACTGACCTTGTATCAGGAGCTTGCAAGTATCTATTCGGACCTGTCAAGGGGGTTTAACTCAATATGTTTCAAATACAGAACAATGATGAAAGAAGACCATGTGAAAGGAAGACGGTTTCTTGGGATCTAACAAAAATATAGTTCGGTTAAAAACAAGCCAGCGCAGTCTTTACATGCTCTGTATTAATTGTTGCAGCTTTACCTTATTGGCCAGTTTAACATTAACGTGTCCCATACAGGTGAACGTTGTGTAACGCACTCAGTAGTTGGGTGGAGGCTCCCGGGGAGGGAGATGCAACAGGTGGTTAGCTGCTTCCCCCGACCTCCATAAAGAAATCCAGGCGAGACACAGCCGTTCGGACTACTGGACCGGGCAGAGGAGCACCCACACCTCGTGGTTACAATCCCAGACAACACTGCAGCAGAACATACAGGTTACAAAAACCCCCCTAACCATTCCGCGTGTCGTACTTATATAACCGTTAGCTTTGTACTTCCTCTCTCGCTCACGACATACAGCATGCGCTCAATGCCGGCACTTAAAGTGACCGTTACAGTTGGTTGGCATGCAGTTGCTGGCTGTGGATCATCTACTACTGTACAAATTGTCAGAACCCGTTCTACCTTAACACGTCCATGGGAAAAGGCCATTGCGAACGGTGGCTGACGTATAAAAAGCATGTAGTTGTGTTAAAGTAGAGACCACCGATACTCCTCCACCGATAAAATACTCCTCCAATAAAAGTAGATGCTCCCGCACTTTAGACCTCCACTGGATTCAAAGTGTTAAAGTGATTATCTTTAAATGTACTTAAGTCTGCAATTAAGTCAATCCCAAAGTTCTTTGTATTTTAACATTGAGAAATGTTGGGTGTGTCCCAGTTGCACACTTAATACTAATACTAACTGGCATTTGAGTGTGTAGAATATAGTACAGTCATAAATGCCAAAGCATGTTCACAAATCCACAGTGCGTGCTTAGAAACCAGTGAATGTATGATAATGAGGGTCCCACAGTGCAATGGGAATAGAAACGTCAGAGCTTCTCAGATCTTGACTTGTGGACACCTATGCAACGGCAACTCTCGTGGTGGTGGGACCAAAAATGGTGTATACATATTTTGAGTTGAGTTGAGTTCGAGGTGACTTTGAGTTCAAGTTCAAGTTGTATTGAATTTGAATTGAGATTGAGGTGAGTTTGATTTTGAGGTTAAGTTCGAAATGAATTTGAATGAAGTTGAATTTGAGTTTTCGTAGAGTTTGAGTTTAACTTTGAGTTCAAGTTCAATGAAGTTGATTTGAGTTTGAGTTCAAATTGAATTAAGTTGAGTTGAGTTTGAATTGAGCCTAAGTCAATCTGCAAAAACAGCCTGTAAAAATGAATGTTTTCTAGTAGCACCTAATGTATACGGTGTATACTTTGGTGGTGGCAGGACCAGAAATGCTGTATAAATGGTTTGAATTGAGTTTGAGATGAATTTGAGTTGACTTTGAGCTCAAGATCAAGTTGAATTGAGTTGAGTTGAATTTGAGTTGAGTTTGAGGTTAGTTTGACTTTGAGTTTAAGTTCGCATTGAATTGACTTGGGTTGAGTTAAATTTAAGTTTAAGTTGAGTTGGAGTTAAACTTTAGGTTCAAGTTCAATTAAGTTGATTTGAATTTGGGTTTGAGTTTAAATTGAATTGAGTTTGAATTGAGCCAAACAGTCAGTAAAAATGAATGTATTCTAGTAGTACCTAGTGTATACGGTGTATACTTCGGTGGTGGCAGGACCAGAAATGCTGTATTAATGGTTTGAGTTGAGTTTGAGATAAATTTGAGCTGACTTTGAGCTCAAGATCAAGATGAATTGAGTTGAGTTTGAGGTGAGTTTGATTTTAAGTTTGAATTGAATTGACTTGAGTTGAGTTAAATTTGAGTTCAAGTTGAGTTGGAGTTAAACATTGAGTTCAAGTTGAATTAAGTTGATTTTAATTTGAGTTTGAGTTCAAGTTGAATTGAGTTTGAATTGAGCCAAACAGTCTGTAAAAATGAATGTATTCTAGTAGTACCTAATGTATACGGTGTATACTTCGGTGGTGGCAGAAAATGGTGTAGAAATGGTTTGAGTTGAGTTTGAGTTGAATTCGAATTAAGCTGAGCTCAACTCAAATCTGTCAAACCAGCCTGTAAAAATGAATGTGTTCTAGTAAATGTGTTTATTGATTTGTGTTTTAAAAGCAGCTTTCAGAGTCCAGCTTGGTATGATGTAAGCGCCACCACTTCCTGTTAGTCAGAAATGATGCAGTATGTTAACATGGTGTGTACTAGCCTGCAGAACCCATACCATTAACAGTAGAACCTAATGTATACGGTGTAGGATTAGTGTGTAGTACAGCCGTTGTTGATTTGTTGCACTATGGGTGGTGCAGTCTTTAACAGAGAGTTGAACCCTCCTTATCTTTACTTCTGAAAGACTCCGCCTCTCTGGGAGGCTCTTTTTATGTCCAGTCATGTTACTGACCTGTTGATTAACCTAATGAGCTATGAAATTGTCTGCCAGGCGTTTCCTTAGCATTACACAACTTCACCAGCCTCTTGTTTCTCCCTCCTGATCTTCTTTGAAAACATCCTGCTGGAATTTCAATCTTTGACATGTTGTCTTTGTGCTGTTTTCAGTTATATATAAGGTTTGAATTCGATTTGCGCACCACTGGATCCTGCTTTCATTAACACTCTGGACAGCATCACAACCTTGCAAACAAGTTTTCTTTATAAAAAGACAAAAACAAAACCAAAACAAATACTGGGTGTTATTGTAAACCATCATGTATATCCTGTATATCTATTCATGCTGGAGCCTGTGTGACCGGGAGGTTAGCCCTGTAACTTTAGCCTGGCCGTCGGTCAGATTTACCCAGTTCAAAAGCTCAGACGCTTTCATCTCCATCGCTGCACTTTTCATTCTCAAACGGTCTCAAACAGTCGAGACAATAGGATGGGATTTCCTGGTGAGAGCAGCAGAAAAGCTCATTCATAATTCACAACGCGGCTGCATCACAGTAGAACCGACCAGGTATATGAAACTGGGGTCCGTAAAAATAAGTAGATATGTCTTCTATACTGATTTCAGAAAAATACGGCAGTTTTGACATCAAATGGCGAGTATAACCCATGACCTTACTGGATCGATGTACACAGAAAGAGCAAGAGAACCATAAAACATATCAATGAGGTTCTACTCAGGGGGCATTACAGGCCCTTAGCCACCTTTCAGTCCCAGGTGAGCTTACATAGGAGTGTCATGCGAAGTGTAGGTGTCATGTAGGGTAGTATGTACAGACACCACGATGGTGAGTGCCTGCTCGTCTGGAGACTGAGAGGAAGAAGGTCTTCCTGATGCAGCTCGTTTTTGTATTGTCTGCCAGAAGAAAGGGGGCTGAAATACGAGGTCATTTCTGCAGCCGGTTTCCTGATATACTCGCTGTGCAGGGATTGTGCTGAGAGGAGATCACAATCGATTACTTTTGAAGCCTTGCACACAATCCATTCCAGTTCCCATCCTAGTGTTAGATTTAGTGTTGCTGAACTATAGAAGTAAAGGAGCAATATCAGAAAGTCATTTGTTTCTCTGGATCTGTTCAGTTTTCTGAGAAAACGGAACCGCTGTTGGGTCTCATCAATTTTCCTGCTGGTATTCAGGTTCGGCTGGTATGTTCAGTGACGGTGATTGGTTGAACAATGTTTGTGTATGGATAAGGGAATTAAGGGATTAAGGAACAGTGTTGGTGATGGATAAAGGAATGAATGGATGAAGGAACAGTGTTGGTGATGATAGAGGAATGAAGGGATTAATTCAATTCAATTCAATTTAATTCAACTTTATTGTCATTATACCCATACAGGGTTGTACAGTATAACGAAACACGGTCAGGCTCCTTCTCCAGTGCAGTTGAATAATGTGTATATATATATATATATATATATATATATATATATATAGTGTAGTGCAAAGACAATAAGGAACAGTGTTGGTGTTGGATAAAGGAATAAACGGATGAAGAAACAGTGTTGGTAATGATAGAGGAATGAAGGGATTAAGGGACAGTGTTGGTGATGATAGAGGAATGAAGGGATTAAGGAACAGTGTTGGTGATGATACAGGAATGAAGGGATTAAGGGACAGTGTTGGTGATGATAGAGGAATGAAGGGATTAAGGGACAGTGTTGGTGATGATAGAGGAATGAAGGGATTAAGGAACAGTGTTGGTGATGATACAGGAATGAAGGGATTAAGGGACAGTGTTGGTGATGATACAGGAATGAAGGGATTATAGGACAGTGTTGGTGATGATAGAGGAATGAAGGGATTAAGGAACAGTGTTGGTGATGATAGAGGAATGACGGGATTAAGGGACAGTATTGGTGATGATAGAGGAATGAAGGGATTAAGGAACAGTGTTGGTGATGATAGAGGAATAAAGGCATTATGGGACAGTGTTGGTGATGATACAGGAATGAAGGTATTAAGGGACAGTGTTGGTGATGATACAGGAATAAAGGGATTAAGGAACAGTGTTGGTGATGATATAGGAATGAAGGGATTAAGGGACAGTGTTGGTGATGATACAGGACTGAAGGGATGAAGGAACAGTGTTGGTGATGATACAGGAATGAAGGGATTAAGGAACAGTGTTGGTGATGATAGAGGACTGAAGGGATTAAGGAACAATGTTGGTGATGATACAGTCATGAGGGGATGAAGGAACAGTGTTGGTGATGGGTAGAGTAATGAAGGGATGAGGAACAGTGTTGGTGATAGAGGAATGAAGGGATGAAGGAACAGTGTTGGTGATGATAGAGGAATGAAGGGATGAAGGAACAGTGTTGGTGATAGAGGAATGAAGGGATGAAGGAACAATGTTGGTGATGATAGAGGAATGAAGGGATTAAGGAACAGTGTTGGTGATGATAGAGGAATGAAGGGATTAAGGGACAGTGTTGGTGATGATACAGGAATGAAGGGATTAAGGAACAGTGTTGGTGATGATAGAGGAGTGAAGGGATTAAGGGACAGTGTTGGTGATGATACAGGAATGAAGGGATTAAGGAACAGTGTTGGTGATGATACAGAAATGAAGGGATTAAGGAACAGTGTTGGTGATGATAGAGGAATGAAGGGATTAAGGAACAATGTTGGTGATGATAGAGGAATGAAGGGATTAAGGAACAATGTTGGTGATGATAGAGGAATGAAGGGATTAAGGAACAGTGTTGGTGATAGAGGAATGAAGGGATGAAGGAACAGTGTTGGTGATGATAGAGGAATGAAGGGATTAAGGAACAGTGTTGGTGATGATACAGGAATGAAGGGATTAAGGGACAGTGTTGGTGATGATACAGGAATGAAGGGATTATAGGACAGTGTTGGTGATGATAGAGGAATGAAGGGATTAAGGAACAGTGTTGGTGATGATAGAGGAATGAAGGGATTAAGGGACAGTATTGGTGATGATAGAGGAATGAAGGGATTAAGGAACAGTGTTGGTGATGATAGAGGAATAAAGGCATTATGGGACAGTGTTGGTGATGATACAGGAATGAAGGTATTAAGGGACAGTGTTGGTGATGATACAGGAATAAAGGGATTAAGGAACAGTGTTGGTGATGATATAGGAATGAAGGGATTAAGGGACAGTGTTGGTGATGATACAGGACTGAAGGGATGAAGGAACAGTGTTGGTGATGATACAGGAATGAAGGGATTAAGGAACAGTGTTGGTGATGATAGAGGACTGAAGGGATTAAGGAACAATGTTGGTGATGATACAGGAATGAAGGGATGAAGGAACAATGTTGGTGATGATAGAGGAATGAAGGGATTAAGGAACAGTGTTGGTGATAGAGGAATGAAGGGATGAAGGAACATTGTTGGTGATGATAGAGGAATGAAGGGATGAAGGAACAGTGTTGGTGATAGAGGAATGAAGGGATGAAGGAACAATGTTGGTGATGATAGAGGAATGAAGGGATTAAGGAACAGTGTTGGTGATGATAGAGGAATGAAGGGATTAAGGGACAGTGTTGGTGATGATACAGGAATAAAGGGATTAAGGAACAGTGTTGGTGATGATATAGGAATGAAGGGATTAAGGGACAGTGTTGGTGATGATACAGGACTGAAGGGATGAAGGAACAGTGTTGGTGATGATACAGGAATGAAGGGATTAAGGAACAGTGTTGGTGATGATAGAGGACTGAAGGGATTAAGGAACAATGTTGGTGATGATACAGGAATGAAGGGATGAAGGAACAATGTTGGTGATGATAGAGGAATGAAGGGATTAAGGAACAGTGTTGGTGATAGAGGAATGAAGGGATTATAGGACAGTGTTGGTGATGATAGAGGAATGAAGGGATTAAGGAACAGTGTTGGTGATGATAGAGGAATGAAGGGATTAAGGAACAGTGTTGGTGATGATAGAGGAATGACAGGATTAAGGGACAGTATTGGTGATGATAGAGGAATAAAGGGATTAAGGAACAGTGTTGGTGATGATAGAGGAATAAAGGCATTATGGGACAGTGTTGGTGATGATACAGGAATGGAGGTATTAAGGGACAGTGTTGGTGATGATACAGGAATAAAGGGATTAAGGAACAGTGTTGGTGATGATATAGGAATGAAGGGATTAAGGGACAGTGTTGGTGATGATACAGGACTGAAGGGATGAAGGAACAGTGTTGGTGATGATACAGGAATGAAGGGATTAAGGAACAGTGTTGGTGATGATAGAGGATTGAAGGGATTAAGGAACAATGTTGGTGATGATACAGGAATGAAGGGATGAAGGAACAATGTTGGTGATGATAGAGGAATGAAGGGATTAAGGAACAGTGTTGGTGATAGAGGAATGAAGGGATGAAGGAACATTGTTGGTGATGATATAGGAATGAAGGGATGAAGGAACAGTGTTGGTGATGATACAGGAATGAAGGGATTATAGGACAGTGTTGGTGATGATACAAGAATGAAGGGATTAAGGAACAGTGTTGGTGATGATACAGGAATGAAGGGATGAAGGGACAGTGTTGGTGATGATACAGGAATGAAGGGATTAAGGAACAGTGTTGGTGATGATACAGGAATGAAGGGATTAAGGAACAGTGTTGGTGATGATACAGGAATGAAGGCATTATAGGACAGTGTTGGTGATGATAGAGGAATGAAAGGATTAGGGGACAGTGTTGGGGCATAGAATGAAACTGTTGCAGCTGTTACATTGTGTTCAGCTGTAACACTGTGAGGATCAGCCTGTGTAGTTTTGTTATGTCTTGTTGGGGTCTTTTGTTTGGGTGGTGGTGCTGCTCCTGAATGTCCTATAAACACAGGCATGCAGCATGCAATTTTATAAAGCTCGTTCTTTGGTGACTCACACTGTATATAAATCGACGTTGTGTAAGGACAGCGTCTACAATGGTTCGGCATCAATAACGCTGTTTCATTCCAAACACCTCACTGTGCAGCCAAGTACTGAGCAGAAACACGGAGGCTGCTAAGGCTTGGCTAACTCGTGCCACTGGAGCTAAAAGCAGGTGGTGATGCACATGAGGAGGGCAATATACTCCCTCTACAGCCTATTTCACAAAGATGACTGCAGAAAAATCACTATACTAAAGTTAGAGTTTGCAAATTTACTCTTGCATATCACCTCTCACTCCTACATACAGGGGTTGGACAATGAAACTGAAACACCTGGTTTAAGACCACAATCATTTATTAGTATGGTGTAGGGCCTCCTTTTGCGGCCAATACAGCATCAGTTGGTCTTGGGAATGACATATACTGCGTCCTGCACAGTGGTCAGAGGGACTTTAAGCCATTCTTCTTGCAGGATAGTGGCCAGGTCACTACGTGATGCTGGTGGAGGTTTGTCCTTCTTGGTGGTATGCTGACATTACCCTGGATACCGTGGCTCTTGATACATCACAAAGACTTGCTGTCTTGCTCACAGATGCGCCAGCAAGACGTGCACCAACAATCTGTCCTCTTTTGAACTCTGGTATGTCACCCATAATGCTGTGTGCATTGCAGTATTTTGAGCAGAACTGTGCTCTTACCTGCTAACTGAACCTTCACACTCTGCTCTTACTGGTGCAATGTGCAATTAATGAAGATTGGCCACCAGGCTGGTCCAATTTAGCCATGAGACCTCCCACACTAAAATGACAGGTGTTTCAGTTTCATTGTCCTACCCCCGTATCTGCTTGTAGCCTATATACATATATACACTCATTGTGAAAAGAA
>JAMWET010006505.1:50000-76134 GCA_024036415.1 Prochilodus magdalenae
CAGTCTCTCTAAACACACAAGCAAACAGATAACTCGTGTCAGCAGCAGCACCAGACTATGGAAGCAAAAGGTAGCTACTTACCTCTCTGGACAAAATATGAGTCCCCTGTGACTGGGACGTACCTAATAGCATGTATTATCCTCCACAAGCACCAGTAACAGCTGTGACTGGATTGGGCATGGACTGGACAATAAAACGTTTCTGCAGCCGCACCAGCGCTGCGTCGCCGAGTTCGCGCGTGGCGGGATGTAGACCACTGAAATCAGTGTTCAGACACTCTGTTCGAAAGTCTTTATGTCCGAACACCATTAAAGAGTTGGTCAGCTGGTCCAGATTTGGTGTGGATGCCTTCCTGGCATTAGACAGCAGTCTCTTTCCCAAGATCCTTCGCTCATCAGCTCATCCCTGTTTAGAACTGGGATTTTAGCCACTTGCTGGTAGACCCCGTATGTCACCGTACGCTTCCATACACCTGCAGATTCAAGCTACTTCCTTCCACTATGGGCTTTACCGCGCGTGGCCACGCCCACATGCAAAGTCCATTTAGAGATGTTTAGGACTCCTTTTAGCCAATCATTACATCTGCTCTGGAGCCATTTTCCACACATACCAGGGAACGAGACATTAAACCCACACAAGCCCTGCACCGCACCAGTACACCTCTTCCCAATCTACTGGGGATACCCCGTCACTCACACCCCCGACTGGATTTGGGCTGGTATTTTATAGGCCCCATCATCCTTATGCAAGCGCCATCTGGCAGGCTGGAGTGAACCCGTAATGTACTACCACTAATTTGTTGAGCTTATTTTCACTCTAGCTAATTAAATGCTAGCAAGTTGCTAGTATGCAGTATCGTGTTAACACAGAATTAACTGGATTCTGACAAGTGTTCAATTTCTTTGGGACAGCTTCTACCATCTTGTTAAACTGGGCAGATCACAGAGCAATAGATGGCAGTATCATGAGGCCAGGTTTGTCTCCTGTGGTGGGCTAATCTTCGTTTTTATACTGTTGCAAGTTGCAGAGAAGCTTTCAGAACTCAGAACTCCTGCACTGGAGTGCTCGAGATTGGAACACATCCCACATCTCCCTCACTCTCTGGTGGTGGGTGGGGCGGTGGGGGTTCCTGGATGTTCGCTGACCAAAGCTGAATTGTTATTCAGCCCAAAAACTGGACAGTAGTTCTGAACTTGCCCGCTGCAGTCCACATGAATGCACCGTAGCACAGACTGGCACAATGGGTGACTGCAATTCAATTCGATTCAACGTTATTGCCATTATAGGAATACAGGGTTGTACAGTATAACAAAACACTATCAGGCTACTTCTGCAGTGCTAATTAATTAATATACAGATGAATAGTAAGTGTTAGTGTAAAGACACAACTACAGAGACACAGTACAATATGTGTATAGATATTCTAAGACGTGTGCAGGAGCAGTAGCTATACATCAGAATGTTATCATGACTGAGGTGCAAACAGCAGTTAGCATATGCAGTAGAGTGTAATACAGCTTAGTGTTAAGTGCACATACAGGAAGTACAGTATGTTGAGGTAGCCAGCTGTGTAATGAAGTATGTAGTTGTGAACAGTAGCTGTATGTAGAATAGTGTACAGTGCATGCAGTGAGCACAGCAGCTCAGTGTTCAGCTAAAGCTGAAACAGCCATACAGCTTACAGTGGAGACGTTCAGTACATAGAGTACACAGCTCAGTGCCAAGGTCTAGCTAGTGCAAATGCATACTGTCCTGTGGCCTAGTGGAGCCCAGTGTGCTGGTATGAGGGCTAGATCAGTACCAGTCTATAGTGTTGTAGTCAGGGCTAGATCAGTACCAGTCTATAGTGTTGTAGTCAGGACTAGATCAGTACCAGTCTATAGTGTTGTAGTCAGGGCTAGATCAGTACCAGTCTATAGTGTTGTAGTCAGGGCTAGATCAGTACCAGTCTATAGTGTTGTAGTCAGGGCTAGATCAGTACCAGTCTATGGTGTTGTAGTCAGGGCTAGATCAGTACCAGTCTATGGTGTTGTAGTCAGGACTAGATCAGTACCAGTCTATAGTGTTGTAGTCAGGGCTAGATCAGTACCAGTCTATAGTGTTGTAGTCAGGGCTAGATCAGTACCAGTCTATAGTGTTGTAGTCAGGGCTAGATCAGTACCAGTCTATGGTGTTGTAGTCAGGACTAGATCTGTACCAGTCTATTGTGTTGTAGTCAGGACTAGATCAGTACCACTCTAGAGTGTTGTAGTCAGGGCTACATCAGTACCAGTCTATGGTGTTGTAGTCAGGGCTACATCAGTACCAGTCTATGCTGTTGTAGTCAGGGCTCGATCAGTATCAGTCTAGAGTGTTGTAGTCAGGACTAGATCAGTACCAGTCTATAGTTTTGTAGTCAGGGCTAGATCAGTACCAGTCTATAGTGTTGTAATCAGGGCTAGATCAGTACCAGTCTATAGTGTTGTAGTCAGGGCTAGATCAGTACCAGTCTATAGTGTTGTAATCAGGGCTAGATCAATACCAGTCTATGGTGTTGTAGTCAGGGCTACATCAGTACCAGTCTATGCTGTTGTAGTCAGGGCTCGATCAGTATCAGTCTATAGTGTTGTAGTCAGGGCTAGATCAGTACCAGTCTATTGTGTAGTTGATAGTCTATGTGGCAGGGAGTCTATGGTGGTAGCGGGCTAGATCAGTACCAGTCTATGGTGTTGTAGTCAGGGCTAGATCAGTACCAGTCTAGAGTGTTGTAGTCAGGGCTAGATCAGTACCAGTCTATGGTGTTGTAGTCAGGGCTAGATCAGTACCAGTCTATGGTGTTGTAGTCAGGGCTAGATCAGTACCAGTCTATGGTGTTGTAGTCAGGGCTAGATCAGTACCAGTCTATAGTAGATGCTGGTTCTGGATCGGATGCTGTGGTATTTCTTTCAGGATGGCAAAGGGTTGAAACAGGGGATGACTGGGGTGTGTGGGGTCATAGGATATGCTGCTGGCTTTCCTCAGACATCTCCTGTTGTATATGTCCTGTATGGAAGGCAGCTGTGGTGATGTGCTGTGTGAGAGTAGACATTAGCATACAGCAGGCATGTCTTCCAGACTCATGTCAGAGAACTCTAATAACTGATCGTTTAGAACTTATTTAGAGTGTATAGGCACTAGATCATCATTAAGCTGGACGCCAGAAGTCCATCACCCAGTAGAAACATTGTGATGGACCCATGGACTGAGATCAAACAGTCAGTACCCACTATAGTGTTGTAGTGTAAAGTAGTGTTGTAGACGAACACGATGGCATCAGTGTTTAAGCACTCAAGGCCCTGTACACAGTCAGTTAAATCAGACCCTTGAACAGAAGTCAAGGCTGGGGCTTGTGACTCCGTTTCACCAGCAGGGGGCAGTCATGAACCACAGAGGGGGCTGCCTGAGGAGGGCACGGTGGGGTCATAGGAAAGTAGGGATGCCAGAACACGGAAAAGTGTGTGTGACATGTGAGACCACACACGACAAACTTATTTCAGGTACATCACAAAAGAGGGAGAGAAAGAGAGATGCTTGCTAAATGCAGCAGAAATAGAGCTGAATAGAAATAAAGCACTTCTTGACAGAATGCTCAAAAACCGACACAAAAATATCCAGAATTCAGCACCAATCAGTCACGATGGTGTCTATTACAGCGACTCAAGCACGCTGTACATCGGCTGCCATCATCTGAAGGACGTCGAACACAACATCACACAGCCATGTGCATCCACAAACAACAACAACACACACAGCACCACACACAACACACACACACACACATACGCACACCACACACAGCAACACACACCACACACACACATGCACACACACGCACCACACACACTACATACACACACACACACACAAACTCACACAACACAAGCACAGCACAAAACCACACGCACACACATACACACTCGCACACACAGGCACCACACCACACACACACCACAAAGCACATGCACAGATCACACACACACGGAAACCACACACACACACAAACACACACACAAACATACACACACACTCACACACATACACACGCGCGCACACACGCACACACACACGTACACATACACCCCTACACACACACACACACACACATACACACACGTACACACACACACACACACACACACACACACACACCCCTACACACAAACACACAACACCTACACACACGCAACACACCACACACACTACTACACACCACGAACGCACACACACAGCACACCCACACCACACAGGCACACTCACACACACGCACACACACACACACATATACACACACACACACACCCCTACACACAAACACACACACGCGCACACACACACACACACACACACAAACACACATGCTGACATTATTATGGGAAACTCTATTATTTTATTTTCAACCATCAATTTTTCTTCCAGGAACAATTTTTAAATGTTTATGTTTTATAGACTCTGCATTGTTCAATTTCCTCTTTCATTATACTCTAATATTCCTAAACGTTATAGCTCTCGCTTTGACCATACACATACAAATGGGCCTTTATTTGACACTCTAATAACACAGCCTGAATTGAAAACTGAGAGAGAGAGAGAGAGAGAGAGAGAGAGAGAGAGAGAGAGAGAGAGAGAGAGAGAGAGAGAGAGAGAGAGAGAGAGAGAGAGAGAGAGAGAGAGAGAGAGAGAGAGAGATTCTGGGATGTGATGGGGTGGCAAAAAAAAAGAGAGAATGAGATAGAAAGAGGGAGAGTGAGAAAACAGAGGGAGAGTGATGGAGAGAGTGAGAGAGAGGGATGAATTCTGGGATAGTGGAGTGGCAAAGCTAGAGAGAGGGGAGCGAGAGAGAGACTGGAGGAAATGAAAGCTGGAGAGAGAAGACATGGAGAGGGAACTAGTGGCAGAAGGAGAGGAGAGTGAAATAAGAGACTGAGCTAGGAAGAGGAAGAGAGACAGCTAGAAAAAGAATGACAGCTGGAGAGAGAGAAGAGAGACTGACTAAGTGGGATTGAGAAGAGAGAGCGGGTGTGGGAGAGTATAAAGAGAGAGACAGAGAGAAGAGGAGAGAGAGAAATCCTAGAAATGGGTAAAGTGAAAATGGCGAAGCTGGAGAGAGCGAGAGGAAGAAGAGCTGAGAGAGGGACCTTGGGGGTGGGCAATTAATCGAGGGCAAAGCGGCAGAGACTGGAGACGAAAATGAAAGCTGGAGAGAGAAAGCATGGAGAGGGAACTAGTGGGAGAGAGGAGAGTGAAATGACAGACTGAGCTAGGAGGAGGAAGAGAGACAGCTAGAAAAAGAATGACAGCTGGAGAGAGAGAAGAGAGACTGACTAAGTGGGATAGAGATGAGAGTGGGTGTGGGTGTGGGAGAGTATAAAGAGAGAGACAGAGAAAGTAAGAGAGGAGGAGAGAGAGTGGCAAAGAGAGAGAGAGAGGAGAGAGGAACCCTTAGCTAAGGGAGTGATACAAAGTAAACGAGAGCTAGAGAGAGAGTAAGAGAAGGACGGAGAGAGAGAGAGAGAGAGATAGAGCAGAAGTGAAAGAATTTGAAAGAGAGATAAAAAAGGTGGAGGGGGTGGGGGGGAGCTGAGTCTCAGTCTAAGTGGGCGGTTGGTCACTAGCAGCAGGTTTGTACCTCGGCTCGGTGTAAGAGCTGATTACCACATACCAGCATGCACTGCAGCATCACCTGCTACTGTACCATACACCTCCAGCACCACACACCTCCAGCACCACACACCTCCAGAACAGCCCTATCATCACTCCAGAGTGCACTGTACACCAGCAGTGTCACCTAAACACAGGACCTCCCCCATCAGTAAACTCCCTGTATCATTCAGGGGTTGAGATGTAAACAAAGTCATTCAGAGGGTTCAGATTTCACAGTGGTGGGTATAGAGTCTGGTGATGCCTAGACTGCAAAAGTAGCCCCTTTCATTTACTATCCAAATGCACCAGTGAAGCTTTTGAGTGAATACTGATCATAGAGAAATAGTGATGAACCCAAAAATATATAGGTTCTTAATGTGCTAATTTGCCTTGCCACAACATGCAACATGCATCCAACCCAGAACAAATATTCAGATACTCAGTATCTATTTCAGCACAGCTTTCTGTGTGGTATCCAAGAAGCACATTGTCGCTGTCCAAAGAAAAACATGGATCTCCATTTTTGTTGATTTTTACTTTTAGGCCTCATTTGATCACATGAGCTGCTGTTTACACTGGGTTTGAATTTCATGAAGAATGGACCAACAGAAATGGCCCAAAACCGCTTGGAAGGACGTCTGGTTCCATTGACTTCCTTTCAACTTAACTTTGGAGATACTTGTTTTTGTTCGGACAGTGACGATATATTGTATCTACACTCCACTGACCACAAGCAGCACTTTGTAGTTCTACCGTTCTAGGCTGTAGTCCATCTGTTTCTCTGTATACTTTATTATACTCTGTGAACTTTATTATACTCTATATACTTTGTTTATTAATAAAGTAATAATTGTAGGAGACTTTAACATTCACTTCGAAAAGGCTGATGATCCAATCAATCTCAGACTCTGTCGGCATTACTCGAAATGTAGTAGGACTGAATCATTACTGTAAGAACTAGTGTTGACTCATGGACAACCTAAATGCCTTCCCTCAAAGCTCAGCAATCTCCGACCATTATGTGATTTCATCTGAGCTACATCTTAGCCTTAATATTCGCTCATCCCCTCATCTCTCAATCCCATCATCTACTGCTACACAATTTATAGAAATCCTCCCAGACCTTAGTGGAGCTAGATAGGTTAACCCGACTACTTAGACAGTACCTTGATAGTGTAGCACCACTCAAATTTAAAAAGGCCAGGGAGGTGCTGCCACTTTCTGGATATGTTCAGACTTCCTGTGTTCCGTAATTAGTCCCAAACAGATCTAACTGTCTCTCTTTGCTCTTACCCAGCTAACGATTGCCCTCTGGTCCAGCTCGATGCTGAGGCTCTCCTGCTGCCTACCTACCCAGCCAGACACTGAAGGAAGATTGACTGGGTTTCCCTGCTACCTGCCCTTGACCAGTTGCTGACCTGCTCAGCGTATCACTGATGAAGGGCTAACCAGGCTTTCCTGCTGTTTTACATTTGCAGCATTTAGCTGACGCTCTTATCCAGAGCAACTTACAAGGTGAATCATATTACAGGTAGGCCAGTGTAGTGTTAGGAGTCTTGCCCATGGACTCTTATTGGTGTAGAACAGCATAGTTACCCAGACCAGGATTCGAACCCCAGTCTCCTACATGTGGTGGTGTTATCCGCTGAGCTACACCAAGTTTTCCGCTATTGCTACCTGCATCACTGTTATTCCACAATTAGTTCTTCATTAACTTCATCATCACCACGGCGACTAGATCAGCATAATTAGATACTCTGAATTAGTTGTTACTCTGAACAATTTCAAAATGTAGTTTGAACCAGAGGAGGATGGGTCCCCTCCCCCCGTGTAAGAAGGTGGGCTTTTTTTCTTCCCAGACACAGGGACACCTCAGTGTCACTGCTGGACTGAGAATCGTCCGTCAATCAAAACTATCCGGCCGACAGCGTCCTGTGGGCAGCGTCCTGTGGGCAGCGTCCTGTACCCACTGATGAAGGACTAGAGGACGACCACCACTGCACTGTGCAGCAGCAGATGAGCTCTTGTCTCTGACTGCCCATCTACAAGGTGGACCAGCAAGGTAGGAGTGTCTAATAGAGTGGACAGTGAGTGGACACAGTGTCTAAACACTCCAGCAGCACTGCTGTGTTTGATCCACTCACA
This sequence comes from Prochilodus magdalenae, assembly GCA_024036415.1. Taxonomy (NCBI): domain Eukaryota; kingdom Metazoa; phylum Chordata; class Actinopteri; order Characiformes; family Prochilodontidae; genus Prochilodus; species Prochilodus magdalenae. Next base: position 57,805 of record JAMWET010006505.1, read on the forward strand.
CCAGCACCACACACACTAACACACCACCCCCACCACGTCAGTGTCACTGCAGTGCTGAGAGTGATCCACCACCCACATACTACCTGCTCTGTGGTGGTCCTGTGGGGGTCCTGACCATTGATGAACAGAGTAGCACAGTATACAGAGAAACAGATGGTCTACAGTCTGGAACTGTACCTACAGAGTGTCCTATATGGTCAATGGAGCTGATATAGTGGACTATTATTGTAGATACTGTCATTTTTACGCATATCAATATGGCCATCAGCCAGGTTTTCTGGACTATAACATCCAGTGTGGACAACTGGGAGTACAGCCGTGTGAATGTTCAAGTCATTTGTAGCTTGTAGTGTGCGCAGTACAGTCTTAAACAACTGCATCTAAGAAATCTGATTCGCTCTGCAGTGTGAACAAAACCAACACGGACATGAATCACCACGGCAGTCAAGTTAGCAAAAAAGTTTGAACCGAGCAGCAAGTCTAAAAATATGAACGTAGCCGAAGACGTTTCTGTAAATCATCAGCAGAAAGCCGGAGCGATTATGCAGCTCCGATGCTAAGCCGGGTCCCAGGATGAATCCATTTCTCTGTGCACCGTACTTTCATTATTATTAGAGTGCATTGTGTAACCACGACTTCCATAGAACGCAGCAATTATATGAAGCAATAAGGACCCTATATGCCGCGCCTAAAATTACATTCCATGTACAAATAAACCTTATTACTCCTGCGCTTGGTATCCTTCCAGCCCACGTTCGGAGAAAAGCGCAGGGATCTTTTAATGGATCGGCTCGGATAAACAGAGCGTCCCGGCAAAAAAAGGGAATTTCCAATAAGAAATCTGACTCGAGGTTCAATTTTAGGCAAATGATAGGATGTCTCGGTCACATTTTATCACGGGTCCGTTGCACATATCCGCACGTGCGCGTCTGTGTGTGTGCGGCAGGCTCCAGCAGAGCACCTTCCCCTCTTCAGAGTGGAAGGGTAATTGCCTGTAAATAACTCGAGCTTTAATAAACACTCGCAGGCCGTGCTACCTGCGTGTGGTTGCCCTCTCTCTCCCTCGCCGCTCGCCCGGCCTGTCATATCCACTGGAACTCAGCTGGAAAGCCCCGGGCCCTTTTTACTTACCCCATTAATCTCTGCCAGCAGGCCACATGAAGTCATTTACCTATGACAGACCTCTCTGTTTACCAGTGGCGGTGTAATGTGCAGGCCAGGATAACAGTTTTAATTTGGGCTCGTTGGGGAAGAGGAGCGGGGGAGGAGCGGCGGAGGAGCAAAGCTTGCGTGATACACGATCCCAAATCAGGACAGTATGGAAAATGCGATTTCAAACATGCAGACTTTCTTACATTTACTTGAACCCACGATAGTTCATGTTTGGTCTGGTCGGCAGTAATGCACCCATATAGAAAGGAAGGTCGGAATGCTGTCTCAGGCAGATATGTAAATGATCACACTTCCTTGTCCACCATCCAGACACTGTTGGCACCTTCATTCCACACCCCCATCTCTGTCGGGACCAAAAGGAAGGAAGGAAATTTGGTGTCACGGTACCCATTACGTGTCCTGTCACTGACAGCCAGACACCGTCGCTTTCGTTTACAGTGGTATCGCAAACAAGAAACCTGGACTCCTATGGACCGGAACCATATCGTAGAGACTAAGCCAGTTTCTGTTTGGGATCCAACCATGGTCAGGTTTGAGTATAGAGCCCTCGTGGTGGGCGCATCAGTTGTGCCTTTGCCGGTAAAAGCAACAAGCAACACCACTAACATTTTAAAACAAGAGGCTGGTGAATCTGGTGACCTGGAAATTGACTTCCTCATCCCAACTTCAGACGAACGATTGTAAGACATTTTTGCTGGCAATTGCTAAGACCTGATCCTGGTGAGACTTAATGTTGTTATTGTATGTGAGAGGACAGGGCGAGGCTAGCTGGTTAGTATGCTAACTTCAGTTGATATTGTATCTCTGTAACATTATAGATAGACCCTTATAGATAGATCTTTGATGCCCCACCAAAACCGTTACTATTATTTCACATTCTGTTGATAATTTTAGTAGATTTACACTGCTGATTCCATCTTTAATTTTCTCTTATATATACACACATTTTGCTGTAAAATAGTTTATTTTAATGTCAGTGTTAAATAGAAATAAATTAAATAAAAGGTGTCTGACTGTAGTTTCTTCTCAAATGGGGGCACTGTAGATATTAATACTAGTTATACTATTACTATTAATGGTAGTTATGCTAGCTTTAGGCTACTGTGAGAACAGAAAGGCATGCTAGCACTAGGCTACTATGAGAACAGCAAGGCATGCTAGCACTAGGCTACTATGAGCACAGCAAGGCATGCTAGCACTAGGCTACTATGAGAACAGCAATGGATGCTAGTATTAGGTTACTATGAGAACAGCAATGGATGCTAGCACTAGGCTACTATGAGAACAGAAAGGCATGCTAGCACTAGGCTATTATGAGAACAGCAAGGCATGCTAGTATTAGGTTACTATGAGAACAGCAAGGCATGCTAGCATTGGGCTACTATGAGAACAGCAAGGCATGCTAGCACTAGGCTACTATGAGAACAGCAAGGCATGCTAGCACTAGGCTACTATGAGAACAGCAAGGCATGCTAGCACTAGGCTACTATGAGAACAGCAAGGCATGCTAGCACTAGGCTACTATGAGAACAGCAAGGCATGCTAGCACTAGGCTACTATGAGAACAGCAAGGGATGCTAGCACTAGGCTATTATGAGAACAGCAAGGCATGCTAGCACTAGGCTATTATGAGAACAGCAAGGGATGCTAGCATTGAACAGCAAGGCACTATTAGCGTAATACTAGCATGGATGCTAGCACTGGGCTACTATGAGAACAGCAAGGCATGCTAGCATTGGGCTACTATGAGAACAGCAAGGCATGCTAGCATTAGGCTACTATGAGAACAGCAAGGCATGATAGCACTAGCCTACTATGAGAACAGCAAAGCATGCTAGCACTAGCCTACTATGAGAACAGCAAAGCATGCTAGCACTAGCCTACTATGAGAACAGCAAGGCATGCTAGCTTTAGGCTACTATGAGAACAGCAAGGCATGCTAGCATTGGACTACTATGAGAACAGCAATGGATGCTAGCACTAGGCTACTATGAGAACAGCAAGGCATGCTAGCACTAGGCTACTATGAGAACCGCAAGGCATGCTAGCACTAGGCTATTATGAGAACAGCAAGGCATGCTAGCATTGGGCTACTATGAGAACACCAAGCTACTATGAGCTAGCATTGGGGCTACTATGAGCAAGGCACTGCTAGCAAATGAGAACAGCAGCAAAGGCATGAGAACAGCAAGGCTGGCTATTGGGCCTACTATGAGAACAGCAAGGCATGCTAGCACAGGGCTACTATGAGAACAGCAAGGCATGCTAGCACAGGGCTACTATGAGAACAGCAAGGCATGCTAGCACAGGGCTACTATGAGAACAGCAAGGCATGCTAGCACAGGGCTACTATGAGAACAGCAAGGCATGCTAGCACAGGGCTACTATGAGAACAGCAAGGCATGCTAGCACTCGGCTACTATGAGAACAGCAAGGCATGCTAGCACTAGGGTACTATGAGAACAGCAAGACTTCAAGGGTTTAAACAGGGCCATTCTTCACACATAGCAGTACCAGCAGTGACCCAAATGTTCAGAGCTATATATTTAAAAATGCAATGGCTTTATGGCACGTGTATTGGACAGTTCATTTAAATATAATAACCACAGAGACGAACAAATCAGCTGGGTCAGATGCTAGAGGGTGTGCAGGGATGCACTAAAACAGTGTTGGGGAAGGACTAGCGGAGTTTGTTGAAGCCGAGCTGTAGTACGCTTGGTAGAAGATGCCCTTTCACTGTGGTCTGGGACTGTATTCCTTACACAGATCTAATTGCGTTGACATTTAAAGAAAAACATCAAATCCCATCTCCTCCGCTAAAGCCTGGGCTGCATGTGCGTGTTTACTTGGGTTGGGTTAACACGGGAAAAAGAGACATCACTCCACTGGCTTGGACCACAGAATGAGAGAGAGAGAGAGAGAGAGGGGAAATGTAACAATCATGGCACTCCCAAAGCAAAACGACATACTTCCCAAAATGACACCCGTGCTTGCAGGAGGAAATAAAGCTTAAAAATTAATAAATAAATAATAAAACAGGCAGCACTCCATCTCTGAACGCTCGTCTCATGTTGAGAATAATAATATCGCTGTTCGGAACTACCCGCTACCTGCACTCTTTGTGCTTCCTTCGCTTATGGCGAAGATTCCTCCTGAGAGAAGGCACAGGTAGAATTCTATGGGATTTATATATTTATATTTAAATGAATGAAAATGTTAAAAGGTCCTCATGAGGTGCCTACATTTCTGTCCTTACTTCACACATTCACAGTGTCTCCACAGTGTTAAATGCATTCTGGCACCGTACAGCCCCGCAGGGCCTCTATCAGTCCTCATTCAGAGCATCCAGGTGTGCTGCTAAATATGCAGCATTAAAAAAACAACACTATTCACGTTTCATAGAAGGCTGTTCCTTTCGGGGGGGTGGAGGGGGGATTAAAACCTGCAGATTCTCCAAGGAATCATCAAGTACTTGTTTAGTCTGTCTTTCTATGTATACAGAATGCATTTGTGTGTGTGTGTGTATATATATATATATATATATATATATATATATATATATATATATATATATAGCGGTTCATCTTCAGTGACGAGTCCTACTTTTGTCTTGGTGGAGACGACCAACGAATTGGAGATACTCTGTTCAGCACCAACATGCACAATCTGCAATCAGTGTGAGAATATTCAAGCTGCATGGGATGGATTATCACAGGACACCATTAGGAACCTCTACAGCTCCATACCGAGACGTCTGGCGTGTTGGGTTAGCCAACATGGCGGCCCGACACCATACTGAGAGACAGACTTCTGTATGTGTAGCTCAATAAATATTGATCATATCAGCCTAAATTTATCATCAGTTATTGATCCTGGTCACCTTTATCTTCCTTCCCAACAGCACCGCACTCCCACACCTCCTTCTGGTGCAGCTATTCTTTTGATAATGAATATATATGTTTGGGTGATAAAGGTAGAATGTGAATAAACGAGTGAAGAAGCATGCAGACTGCAGATGCTTCCAGTCAGACCCATGGTGAGATACCTACCCTGCTCTGAGTCACATAATAATGCTGAACAGGCCTAGCTGACCTCAATTCTGGATCAAGATGACAAGAGGAAAAGATGGAAGTCATTTTGACAGAGGGTTCATTACTGAGGCACGGATGGCAAGAGCTTCATTAAGAAGACAGGCATATCAGTAGGTAGGGCCGTGAAACTATGGGATGTGGAAAACTATTAAATGGTCATTATGATCTCGTCTTCAATGACAACGCCCCATACACGGAGCATGGCAGGTCACTGAATGGGTCTGATGAGAATAAAGATGTAAAAGATGAAACCAATGAGAGAATTTGGACCGGTGCTTTAGGATGCTCCACCACCATCAGGGAATATATACATTTACATTTAAGGCATTTAGCAGACACTCTTATCTAGAACAACTTACCGTACAAGTGCTTAGTGTTCTGTTGGATAACGTTTCCCGGCTAGTATAAGAAGGTTAGAGTCTAAAACTCATGCACTGCCCAAACAACGTGCCAGTGCTGATACCTGGAGAGATCAATACACAGACATGTATAAGCATAAGTGCACAACCTGGCAACCCCACCCAGCGCTCATACCTAGAGAGAAGGAAGGTAATTATGAGTATGAGATCAAAACATTTTTCAACATACACGTCTAACATCACTAGAGCTCACTCACCTAAGTGTGTTACAAAGAGATGGGTCTTTAGTCCGCGCTTGAAGACCACAGGAAACAGCCAGTGGGAGTTCATTCCACCATCTGGGCTCCAGGACACAGAAGCGTCTGGACGTTGGCCTTCAAGGATGCTGGGTGGAGTCGAGCTGTGCTTGAAGCTCGAAGGGCTCGAGGTACAGATCGACTCTTCACCATTTCCATAAGGAGGGAGGGGCCGGTCCATTCCTGACTTTGTAGGCATCAGAGTTTTAAATCTGACCCGGGCAGCAACAGGTGGCCAGTGAAGGGAGCGCAGCCGTGGAGTCACGTGGGTGAACTTGGGAAGATTAAAGATGAGTCGAGCTGCTGCATTCTGAATATCGTCTGGACGCTTGGTGTTCCATTCCTTCTAGTAAGGTTCCAGATACTTGTAGAACTTATAGGAAAGATGAAAGACTCTGTTCAGCTGGAACGTTCCGGAGCATTAGTCTGAGAGCAGGGAGGATAAAGTGTTCTCCGTGGGCTGCTGTGTTTCTCCACCAGGTTTTATTGTGTCATTCACAAGGTGACTTCTAGCTAAGACAACAGTAAACAGTCTGAGTCTGTCTGAACTCCCTCCCTCTCTCTCGCAGTTCAGCTCAGTCCAGCAGCACTTTACTGGCATGAATGTTATAAGATGTAGAAGATTCATCTTTGCTAAAGTGTTTACCAATAAATACATAAACACACACATATATATATATATATATATATATATATATATATATATATATATATATATACACATATATACATACATACACACATACATACCATACATATACACACATACATATATATATATATATATATATATATATATATATATATATATATATTTATTTATTATATACACATATATATATATATATATATACACACACACACACACACACACACACACACACACACACACACACACACACACACAACAATGAAGAACATAAATTATTTTTTAAGTTATTTACAGGATTGATTGTAGGCCGGTAAATAAATAAACCATTTCTAAATGACTAATGATCAGCACTGTTCAGTGATATTTAATAATAATCGGTAATATGCAGAAATATTTAATAATAATCAGTAATATAACCCCTTCTATGTCCAATACCAGTAGGACAGGACCCCAAGTTCTTTTAAACTAAATTTTCCCAGTAAATGTTTAGCTACGGTTTTACCTCTAGCCACTGTGCCGTTGTAGTTGTGAGATGTTCCCAGAAATTACGAGACGGTAGAATGAAATGAATTATATTTATTACAAAAATTGCTGTAAAGTAAATGAGTAGCTCTGCCTTCGCACTTCTTTTATGGTAACCACACTGACTCTATTTAAAAAGGTGGACTATGAAATTAAAAGACAGCAAGGTAATTCAACAACTGTACTGCACTTACACAACACCTTATGAAATCATAAAAACATGTACAAACGCCGGCTGAAAAGTAAAATAAATAAACCCCCGTTGCAGGCCTGATAGCTGGATTCAGATGTCTCAGAGTACTCGCAGTCTACTCTACACAGAGTCGTGAGAAGGTGCAGGAGGAGGAGGAGAAATGGACGGCGCCTCCCTGATGGCCGGTGACCTGACGTGCGGAGAGAGAGAAGTTTCTGGCCTCCTTCACGAGTCACCCTGTCCGGGTAGCGGTGCTCCCTCGGTGCACTCAGTGGAACTACGAGCGGTGTCCTGGTAGCTCGTAATGCTGACTGAGCCGTGGGTCGGTTCTAAACTCCGATGCTAGTTTGAAGCTGTAGCCATTAACCTGTTGCGCTAATGCGGCTAAGGCTAGCTAGCGCGGCTAACGCATTGAGAGCTCGATAAAGTCAACAAACAAAGCTATTACGGATAGTAACAGCTAAACACGACGCCCAAAGTCTCTCACTTTGTTAACTCACTGATACGCTAGGTCTATGTGGACCTAAAGCAACTTTTGCCAACATGAAGTCAACAAAATGTGTCTGAATCTGCCGTTCTACTTCCCTCATCTCTCGTCTCTCTTCCTCTGATTGCTCATCCGTTCTAAGTCCCGCCCCCCTACCAATCAAAAACACGGAAGGCAAACTAACAGCTAAACCAACCAATAGAAATATAAATAAGGCCCGAACTCAAGCGACTGAAAATGTACAAGGATTACATTATTTTATGGCTCAGAAAACGCTTCAAAATAAAAGTCCCTTTCGTTTATTTTAATACTACTAATAAACATGAAATACTGTCTGTTTTTAACTTTTTATTCAAATTTTAATTTTGTAGGAACTTTGTAACACTGTTTTTATCTGTACTTTTAAAGTATAATGCTGAAACTATAACTGGGTTACACTAATAATTAGTAATATTCAATAATAATCAGTAGTATTCAGTAATATTCAATAATAATCAGTAATAACCAGTAGTATTCAGTGATATTCAGTAATAATCAGCAGTATTTAATAATATTCAGTAATAGTCAGTAATATTCAGTGATATGGTTGAGTGCGGTCACTGGTTGTCACTGGTTGTCACTGGTTGTCACATATCTGGCTGTGTGTTTGATCAGCTCACTCCTCTTCCCTAATATGTACGGGAGCTTCTCAGAGTTACTGCAGAACCCTCTTATAGAACAGGGTTCTGATGGACTCGTGTCTAGATCACTCTGTTAGGAAGTGGAGCTCCGTCTCCAGGTCACAGTGAGAGCATAGTCTGGCCTCTCTGGGTACCCAGTTTTGTCTACGCCGGCCAGTTTTAATGGCCAGGCTGTGTTTACTGAGTCAGCATCCTCCTCAGTGTTTGGTCCCTGATGGTGGTCAGGTGGGGCGCTAGTGTGTAGTCCTGGATTAGTGTCGGTGTTGTGAGGTTTGGCTGGGCCTGGTTTTCTGAGCGAGTGTGTGGTGAGGAAGTTTGGTGTCGGTGTTGTGAGGTTTGGCTGGGCCTGGTTTTCTGAGCGAGTGTGTGGTGAGGAAGTTTGGTGCTGGTGATGTCATTGGGTTTTAGGTCAAGACTGAGGACCAGCTGGCTCAGGGGACTCCTGGCTCGGGAATGTTCAGCTCCTGACTGGACGGTGCTCTGTAGGGCAGTGGTTGGGGGTCACTGGATTTAAAAAGCTTCCGGAAGTTTAGGGCTGTCCTCCGAATATTCAGTAGCAATGGATTCTAACTCGGCTCTGCATATGGAGGGTGTTCCTGCAGAACTCCCATTCATTTTCTCTCTCTCTCTCTCTCTCTCAATCTCTCTCTCTCCCTCCCTCTCAACTTCTCTCTCTCTCTCTTATTCTCTAATTCCCTCTCTCACCATCTCCATCTTTTCTCATTCTCTCTCTTTCTTCTCTCATTGTTTTTATCTCTCTCTCTATTCTTACTTGCTGCATTCCCTCTATTTCTAGCATCCTCTTTTCTCATCCCCCCTCCCTCATTTACTTCATCTCCCTCTTTCTTCTGCATTATATCTCTCTCCCTGCCTTATTCTCAGCCTCCCTCTTTCAATCAGTCATTTCCTCTCTATCTCCCTTTCTTTTCTCATTTCCCCTTCTCTCATTTCTTCTTTCTTTCTTTCTTTCTTTCTTTCTTTCTTTCTTTCTCTCTCTCTCTCTCTCTCTCTCTCTCTCTCTCTCTCTCTCTCTCTCTCTCTCTCTCTCTCTCCCCATTTTTAAAATTTTCTCAATTTCCCTCTCATTCTCCCTCCCTCTCTTTGTCTATCTCCTTCTTTCTGTCTCTCTCTCTCTTTATCTCTCAATATATGTCCCTCCCCATCTCTCGCTCTTTCTCCTCTCTCTCTCTTCTCCTTATTCTCAATCTCTCTCAATTTCTGTCATTCCTTCTTACTTTTCTCTACTTACTCCCTTTCTCAGTCTCTACCAGTTTGTCTCTCCTTTCTTTCTAGTTCTCTGTCTTTTATTCTCAGTCTTTCATCATCTCTTACTCTCTCGTTCTTTCTCCCTTATTCTCTCTCTCTCTCTCTCTCTCTCCCTCCTTTATCCTTGTTCCAGGTGCCCCTCTTTCCTCACTCAGTAATCTAATCCTGTGAGTGTGTTCTTGTTGTCTGAGCGTCTGATGACATTGAGGGGTGACATCACCCACCCTCGCAGCACCACCTCCAGCACGGCTCATTTCAAATGCAGGGGAAGTAAATGATGAATGCTGGGAGAATTAAACGGGCTGCACCTCTTTTCCAGCCAGGATATTAGAAGACACGCCCGACAAGAGAAGAAGAGGCCCCATGGCCACGCCCCTCTCTGGCCCCTCGCTGGCCCCTCTCTCTCGTCTCCGGCAGGCGTTATCAGAGTCGGTGCCCTGGGGTATAAATCAGGGCTGTGAGGTTCAGGCGCGGCTCTGGGGTAAGTGAATTAGCTGCAGTAAATCAGCCCCACATACACGCCTTAAACCGCCCTGACCGAACAACAGCAAAACCAACACACACAGGGAGTTTACTGACCACACCACTGTCCACTGACCGCCCTGACCGAACAACAACACAACCAACACGCACAGGGAGTTTACTGACCACACCACTGTCCACTGACCGCCCTGACCGAACAACAACACAACCAACACGCACAGGGAGTTTACTGACCACACCACTGTCCACTGACCGCCCTGACCGAACAACAACACAACCAACACGCACAGGGAGTTTACTGACCACACCACTGTCCACTGACCGCCCTGACCGAACAACAACACAACCAACACGCACAGGGAGTTTACTGACCACACCACTGTCCACTGACCGCCCTGACCAACACGCACAGGGAGTTTACTGACCACACCACTGTCCACTGACCGCCCTGACCGAACAACAACACAACCAACACGCACAGGGAGTTTACTGACCACACCACTGTCCACTGACCGTCCGGACAGAACAACAACACAACCAACACGCACAGGGAGTTTACTGACCACACCACTGTCCACTGACCGCCCTGACCAACACGCACAGGGAGTTTACTGACCACACCACTGTCCACTGACCGCCCTGACTGAACAACAACACAACCAACACGCACAGGGAGTTCACTGACCACACCACTGTCTACTGACCGCCCTGACCGAACAACAACACAACCAACACGCACAGGGAGTTTACTGACCACACCACTGTCCACTGACCGCCCTGACTGAACAACAACAAAACCAACATGCACAGGGAGTTTACTGACCACACCACTGTCCACTGACCGCCCTGACCGAACAACAAGACCAACACACACACAGGGAGTTTACTGACCACACCACTGTCCACTGACCGCCCTGACCGAACAACAACACAACCAACACGCACAGGGAGTTTACTGACCACACCACTGTCCACTGACCGCCCTGACCGAACAACAACACAACCAACACGCACAGGGAGTTTACTGACCACACCACTGTCCACTGACCGCCCTGACCGAACAACAACACAACCAACATGCACAGGGAGTTTACTGACCACACCACTGTCCACTGACCGCCCTGACCGAACAACAAAACCAACACGCACAGGGAGTTTACTGACCACACCACTGTCCACTGACCGCCCTGACCAACACGCACAGGGAGTTTACTGACCACACCACTGTCCACTGACCGCCCTGACCAACACGCACAGGGAGTTTACTGACCACACCACTGTCCACTGACCGCCCTGACCAACACGCACAGGGAGTTTACTGACCACACCACTGTCCACTGACTGTCCAGACTGAACAACAACACAACCAACACGCACAGGGAGTTTACTGACCACACCACTGTCCACTGACCGCCCTGACCGAACAACAACACAACCAACACGCACAGGGAGTTTACTGACCACACCACTGTCCACTGACCGCTCTGACCGAACAACAACACAACCAACACACACAGGGAGTTTACTGACCACACCACTGTCTACTGACCGCCCTGACCGAACAACAACACAACCAACACGCACAGGGAGTTTACTGACCACACCACTGTCCACTGACCGCCCTGACCGAACAACAACACAACCAACACACACAGGGAGTTTACTGACCACACCACTGTCCACTGACCGCCCTGACCGAACAACAACACAACCAACACACACAGGGAGTTTACTGACCACACCACTGTCCACTGACCGTCCGGGTAGAACAACAACAAAACCAACACGCACAGGGAGTTTACTGACCGCACCACTGTCCACTGACCGCCCTGACTGAACAACAACAAAACCAACACGCACAGGGAGTTTACTGACCACACCACTGTCCACTGACCGCCCTGACTGAACAACAACAAAACCAACATGCACAGGGAGTTTACTGACCACACCACTGTCCACTGACCGTCCGGGTAGAACAACAACAAAACCAACACGCACAGGGAGTCCACTGACCACACCACTGTCCACTGACCGCCCTGACTGAACAACAACAAAACCAACATGCACAGGGAGTTTACTGACCACACCACTGTCTACTGACCGCCCTGACCGAACAACAAAACCAACACGCACAGGGAGTTTACTGACCACACCACTGTCCACTGACCGCCCTGACCGAACAACAAGACCAACACACACAGGGAGTTTACTGACCACACCACTGTCCACTGACCATCCGGACAGAACAACAACAAAACCAACACGCACAGGGAGTTTACTGACCACACCACTGTCCACTGACCGCCCTGACCGAACAACAAGACCAACACACACAGGGAGTTTACTGACCACACCACTGTCCACTGACCGCCCTGACCGAACAACAACACAACCAACACGCACAGGGAGTTTACTGACCACACCACTGTCTACTGACCGTCCTGACCAAACAACAAAACCAACACGCACAGGGAGTTTACTGACCGCACCACTGTCCACTGACCGCCCTGACCAACACGCACAGGGAGTTTACTGACCGCACCACTGTCCACTGACCGTCCGGACAGAACAACAACAAAACCAACACGCACAGGGAGTTTACTGACCACACCACTGTCTACTGACCGCCCTGACCGAACAACAACACAACCAACACGCACAGGGAGTTTACTGACCACACCACTGTCCACTGACCATCCGGACAGAACAACAACAAAACCAACACACACAGGGAGTTTACTGACCACACCATTGTCTACTGACCGCCTGGCCTGAAGATCACCACATCTACAGTTCATGAGGACCCAGACCTGCACTCTGTCCCTCCCTCTGTTTATTTTTCCCTTATTGTCTCTTTTTGAATTTTTTTCTTTTCCTTTCTGTTTCTGTTCTCATTCCCTGTTCCCTCTTTTCTCTTGCCCTCCTTTAGCTTTATTTCTCTTTTCATCTTTCTTCTCTCACTCTCTCTCTTCTCCTTGTGCCATCTGTCTATCCATTTCTCTCTTTCTCCCTGTTGCATTTCCTTCCTCTTTTCCCCACCTCTCTCCGTCTATCCTAATTTGCATTCATCTCTCACTTTATCCTTTCACTCTCTTTCCTTATTCCTTCTTTTTCTTTACTCTTCCTCTTCCTTATCTCTCTTTATCTCTCTGTCTGTCTCTCTTTATTTTCCTCTCTCTGTTCTCTCCCTTCTTCATGTCCCTGTCTTCCTCTGTGTTCCTTTCTCTGTCTTACCTCTTTTACCTCTATGTCCTCTCTATCTCTTTCCTTCCTGTCTCTGTATTCTCTCTTGTTTTTTTGTATCTTTCCTTCTCTCCCTCTTTTCTTTCTTCTGTACTTCTCCTTTCTTTCTTTCCTCTCATGGTTTTATCTTTTCCCTTTATTCCTCTATATCTTTATATTTCTACCTCTCTTTTTCCTCTCTCTTTTCCTTTATATGTCTATCTTTCTTTGACTTCTGTCTCTCATCCCTGCTCTCTCTTTTCAATGATGCATGTCTTCCATCGTTTCTCTTCCTCCCTTTTTTCTTGATCTCTTTCTGAATCTCTCGCTCATCCTTCCTCTATCTGTATTCGGTTTTGTTTTTTTTCCTCTCTCCTTCATCTCTTTTTTTCCTTCTTTTCTGTTCCTGTTTCCCTCCCTTTCTTTCCTTTCTGTCCTCTCATTTGTCCTTCTCTTCCTTTGCTCCTGTCTTCCTTTTCTTTCTTTTCTTTATTCCTTTCTCTTTCTTTCTCTTTGTCTTCCTTTCTTACTCTGTCTCCTTTTTACCTTCCTGTCTCTTTTTCTTTGTCCCTTTCTCACGTTGTCTCTTCTCCCCGCATCCTTCTCTCATTTCATTTATTCATATTGTCTATCTTCTCTTTCCATCCCCTCTTCTCTCATGATCTCTCTTTGTATTCTCTCTGTAGTCTCTCTCTCTCTCCCTCTGTAGTCAGTCTCTCTCTCTCTCTCCCTCTGTAGTCTGTCTCTCTCTCTCTCTTCATCTATAATCTGTCTCTCTCTCTCTCTCTCTCTCTCTCCCTCTGTAATCTGTCTCTCTCTCTCTCTCTCTCTCTGTAGTCTCTCTCTCTGTAGTCTCTCTCTCTCTCTCTCTCTCCCCCTCTGTAGCTCTGTAGTCTGTCTCTCTCTCTCTCTCTCTCTCTCTGTAGTCTCTCCCTCTCTCTCTCTCTCTCTCTCTCTCTCTCTCTCTCTGTAGTCTCTCTCTCTCTCTCTCTCTCTCTCTCACTGTAGTCTCTCTCTCTCTCTCTCTCTCACTGTAGTCTCTCTCTCTCTCTCTCTCTCTCTCTGTAGTCTCTCTCTCTCTCTCTCTCTCTCTCTCTCTCTCTCTCTCTCTCTCTCTCTCTCTCTCTCTCTCTCTCTCTCTCTCTGCTTACAGGGCGTGTATTTTTATCCAGGACACGTCTTTAATGCTCCCTCTCAGCCTTGGCAGCCAGTGGAGAGTCGCTTGAATGGGCAATGAGTGGTCAACACTGGGTAAATCCAATTTCTGCTCATAATGGCATTTCCGTCTGGAGCCGCCCCAAATCAATTCCCTCCCCGGAGTGCTCCCTCTGAATATGGATGGAGGGGGAAAAATCCCCCAACAACAACGAAAAAAAAAACAACAACAAAAAACAAATACAAGCACAAACGCATCATTAGAGAGCAGAGCGCTGGAGTTATACCAGTTTATAAATGTTCATATGCCATAAACACAGGTGGCCCAACACTGTACCACTCAAACCCCGGAAAAGCACCGCGGGAATCTCGACTGGAACGACGGTCAAGCGCTGTAAATGAGCCATGCATATTAATGGTGCTGTGTTCATTAACAGTCTGGGAAAACATTTCATTTCGTCCCAGTTTTTAAACTCCAGTTTCATTTCTAGCCACTAGGTGTTTACACTCCGTTACTGGCCACTGGGCTCCGATCACAGGCTGCCTGGTATTCTCTCCAATCAAAGCCCGGAGTCATAAATGATAGCATACAGATGGCTTTAAAAATATCCAGTAAACAGTAAAGAGCTGGCAGCGGACAGCGGAGTGTCGAACAAAGACCAGCAAAGCTTCGGAATGGCTCTGCAGTGCATTCCTGCAGAAGTCAAGCACCCTGATTACATTGGCCTTGGCTTATGGTCTCATTATGGAGCTGAACTGAGTGAAGTGAATGCTAGAAAAACACTGTTACAAGTTCAAGTGTGTGTCATTATTCCATTCCCCAGGAAAGCCATTCGTGCCTGAAGGCTGCCCTCGCCCTCTTTGTTCCAGGTCAGCGGTGTGACATATGATTAATAGAAGAAAAGAAGAAAAGATGAAACATTTATTTTATTTAATCACATAGAACAGCATCCCTGTCCAGACTCAAACGTGTAGATTTTTACATTTATGCCTCATTTGAACACAGCAGCTGCTGGTCACACTGTGTGAAAATTTCATGATGGAACAACAAACATTTACTAAAATCACTTGGAAAAGAATCTGGTTCCATTGATTAATATTGGAAATGCAAATTTGCCATTTTGCAGATATTTGTTTCTATTTGGACAGCGAAAATATCATTTTCCAGAACATGTGTTTCAACCCTTACCAGAAATATATATATATATATATATATATATATATATATATATATATATATATATATAATTATATATAAAAAATAAAATAAAATAAAAAACATGCAGGTTTCTGAGCTAAGCTAGGTGTGTCATTGGCATATATAAATTACACATTTCATAAGACAGCTTTATTGTCATAATGCACCACAGTAAAGGAAACTATCACTGTAAACAAATGCAATTCTTACTTTGCTGCCCAGAACATGGTTTGTAATAGAATAAAAAGTATAATATACCCAAGGATAAAAAATAAGCCAGAAATATATATATAAAATATATGTAAAACAAATTACATATACATACATACATTGTGCAGGTATGTGCATACATAGTTCCATTGTAACCCTGTAAAAGCACGAGAGAGAGAGACTACGCACTGAAGCACAGAGAGAGAGAGAGAGAGAGAGAGAGAGAGAGAGAGAGAGAGAGAGAGAGAGAGAGAGAGAGAGAGGCACCCTCTGCTTGTCTGTAGCTTTGCTGTCTCATGTGCTTGCTGCTTCCTGACGCTCACTGTCTGTCAGTAAAGGCCTCACTGAGAACCTTCTGTTCAGGTGTTTCTGCAGGTCTGTAGTTGTTGTTTGACTGCACTTAATTGTTGGGTAGTACTAACACTGCTTATATATATATATATATATATATATATATATATATATATATATATATATATATATACACAATATATATCTACACCCCAAACACACACACTTTGTGTTGTTGTGTGTTTGTGTATAATCTAGTGTTATTAAAATTTTATATTATTAAAAATTTTTTTAGGCCACTCCAGTTTTTTGTTAAATCAGCATCTCCACATGTCACACAGACACACCTCATTCTACTAAATGAGACTCTGATTAGGTGACCACCTGAACCAAATCCCATCCTACCTAGCAAGCAGTAGTATAGACCTACTGCTGCTGTCATCACTCTCTCGTTATAGAGCCAGCTGAATGGCTAAAGCAGAGTTAGGTCTACACAACAATTAAGTGTACTCAAAAACACCTGAACAGAAGGTTCTCAGTGAGGAACAGAAAGTTCAGTTCAGTAGCTTTACTGACAGATACAGTGAGCGTCAGGAAGCAGCAAACACATGGGACAGCAAAGCTACAGACAGCAGAGGGTGACTCTGAGTTCCTTATTGCTTGCTTTCTGTGTACACAAAGGAATATTTTAGCCTAACGTACCTCTGCCGATTGGTAGAGATGGCAAAATCAGGTTAACACTTTGCACATTAAGATACTATGACTCAAAATGTGCTCTAACAAAAGTTGGACAGAATATTAATTTCTCCTAGACTTTTTTCCCCTTCTGCTATACCACACCATAATCTCCAAACATATGACACGCTAGGAGACGACTGATTTACGACTGGGAAACACCTTCCCATAGACTCAGAATTGATGGCCTGATTAATTAAAGTTAATTTAAAGCATCCCTGTTCCACATCATGGATTTTATTTTTCTCTTGAGGCCACTTTCTGTGATTTTATGTATGTCGAGTCATATTTCATCTTTCATTTCCCAACCTTTCTTTATCCCTTTCTTCCTTTATAATAACACAGGTCTTTTTTGTTGTTGTGCTTTTAACACCGGGATATATACACATGATCTCTGTTCTCACCGGCGGCTGAATATTGTAGCTTATTCTAACCCTAGTCCAGGCTGGACCATACCTTCAGTGTCAGTCGTTGGTTGAAATGCCTGCATAGAGATGGATGAGTTGGTCACAGAAACAGTGACTTGGAAATGTCTTGGTTTCCTTATACAGACCATATGGTCTAGGGGTGAACGGTAGGGTAAGAATCTCCCCAGGGGACGAGATCGCCTTCCTCTTATTTCCTCTCCTGATCAAATGATGGTCGCCAAATTTAATCAGAACACATTTACTCAATTGCTATGGTCTAACTAATTCAGAAATGTTATCCGGATGACTGTTTAGCGGGATGATTGTACACGGGTCAGCTGATTTGTAGTGATCTAAGCATTTAAAGCAAATTGGGATGGGAGGCACAGTTAAGCCATTGGGCCATGTTCTTCTGTATTGCTTCTGATGCTTATTACTGTGTTTATTTTTTTTAAATGAATGAAAGAATGCTCCATTCTGTCACCACCCAATGTTTCAGTAATGACACCATAACTCAAAAACATTAGCCAGCATATGGTTAGCAAACACAGCGTAGAACAAACAGCCGTACACACACATTAAGAAACATATTACTTCTCTCTGAAACACTTAAACAGACTCATCTGCAGGAAATCAGTGTTTTAATGTTATACACTGACTTCCAGGCTTTGGAACACAATGTCTACCAAACAGTGTGCTCTGAGTGCTCACCGTGTGGCCATGAGGGACCAGGATGCAGTCTCATTTCCAGATCTAAACTGCAGGGGTGTGGCTAAAATAGGATTCAAAGTCAAAGTGAACTTTGTCATACGTTAAGCAGTCTAATGGCATTGAGCAGTCTAACGGCGTTGGGCAGTCTAACGGCGTTGAGCAGTCTAACGGCATTGAGCAGTCTAACGGCGTTGCAAAC
>JAMWET010006506.1:0-22500 GCA_024036415.1 Prochilodus magdalenae
TCTAATATTAAAGAGGCTCCTTAAAAGGACAATTACACGGAGAACACTGGTGGAGGAGAAGAAGGTGAAGGGGGAATGAAATAACAGAGACAGAGAAGCATATAAGCACAAAAACATGCCAGTGAGTTATTATATATGTGCATAAGAGCTAGGACTGCCTGAGCGTCAGAGCTGGTACTACCTTGGAGTTGCTCCCTTGCCCGTTTCAACCTACCTCATCCTCCTTTCCACATCTCAACAGTGAAACATGAAGGCCGTTATTTGTAGTGTATGTGTAGCATACATTGGTGCACACTCTCTTCTAATAGGCGGGTCTTCGAGGGTTCTTTAGTGAAGACAAGTGTTCCGTACAGAGCCATGAACGAATTTGCATGCTTAAATGGTTCTTTGAATGGAGAAATGGTTCTACAGACTGATGGAGAATGTGTGGGTACTCTTCTGTTGCTACAAGCTTATGATCTTATCAACAATAGAACCATTGTTGGTGCTATACACTGTAGAACCACTAACTTTACGAAAGAGGCCTTGAAGAGCCATATGTGTAGGTGTGGTGTACATACAAATAGTCACCTTTAGGCTCCTGCAGGTGGCGCTGCATGAGGATGAGGGGCTGCGGGGTGTGAGTGACGGGATCCATAGATTGGGAGGAGGTGGTACAGTGCAGGGAATGTCTCGTTCCATGTGTGGAAAACGCTCCAGAGCAGATGTTAATGATTGGCTAAAAGGAGGGACTGCATGTGGGCGTGGCCAAAGACCATAGTGTGAAGGAAGTAGCTGAATCTGCAGGTGTATGGAAGCGTACGGTCATACGGGTCTACCAGCAGTGGGAAAACCCCAGTCTACAGGGAATTCTCCTCGGAATTGGGCCAGGGAAGGCCTCCACCAAATCTGGACCAACTGATCAATTCTTTGATATAACATTGGTGAGGCCTGCATCCAGAAACCTGTCCAGTAGACGCCAAATCCAACCACAGCTGTAAACACCATGGACCTCTGAGTAACCAAGCAATCACTGTTCTCAGTCATAAAGAATCAATCTGGTTTCAGACCAACACTCAACATGGTGTATTAACGCCGGTAGAAATTCTAGATTGATGAACAGAGAGGAAGCGTACTGTATAAGACTGACTAAGAAAGCTGTAGAGCACCAAGAAGGACGTCTCCGCCAAGACTAAAGCGGGACTCGTCACTGAAGATGACCCGCTGCCATTCTGAGTCACTCCATGACAGTCTGGTACGACACCACTGCAGTCTTTGGTGACGGTGACGTGGTGTTAAGTAGTCCTGCATTGTGCAATAGTCTGACAGTGGCTCTGGCACTAACAGGATGACTCATGGAGGACATCACTGCTCGCTGAACGTTTGCTATCGTGGCTGTTGGGTCAGTCAGGTACAGAGATAAGGCCCGTCCTTGCTTACACCACATGCACGGCTGAGCATGATACCTGAATCATTGGCATGTCTCACAATGTCAAACCCACCCACCAAGTTCCACTCCTGTCGGTTGATTCCTCCGGGGGGCGCTATTTATGCAACTACTTGTTTGATGATGAGTGCAATATGAAGGCTATTATTACAGACCCTATGACGTTACCGTCCCGGTACTGAAGCTCCTGTTAGGGCGACTCATCGGCGCTCTCAGAACAAAGCGCCGTTTGTGGTCCGTTATGTAAGGAACAGACCAACAGCAACGGTCTAAACTGAGAATACAGACCCCCTAACAACCACCTGGAAGACCTGGTAGACTCAGCAACACTGTCCCCATCAGATAAACAGCACCTCAGGCTTTCATCTTTGAGAGAGAGGAGAACATCAAGCTCCACTCTCGGTTCAGATCTGAGAACATCCACAGCTGTCCATCCTTCCACTGTGGGAGGACAACTCAAGGCTATGGAGGTCTGAAGAAGAAGAAGCTCCTCACTGAGTAAAGGAGACAGACCCATCAAACAAAGACGCTGCTGGTGTTCTCCAGTGGAGAACGTGTGCATTCTCACGAGAACGTTCCAGCGCAGTGTGGACGTACAGACACTTGGTTTGGTCTCATGAATGAAAGAACAGACGGTCTGCTCGGAGAGCGATCGCCTCAATTAGAGAGAGACGAGCCACAGTGCTGATGATTCAGTCTCTAGCTTCAGGCAACACGGGTCCACACGTCTGAAATACAAAACATCCGGTTCCGTGCAGACCGTTTCAGACTGTTTCCGGCTATTTTAGGCACCACGCTGTAATCAGAACAGTGGAACGTTCTGCACCGTCAACATGACTGAGAACAGAACCCACGCGGATGACCCTCCACCAGACAAAGGAGACAAAGAGCCTCTACCTGTACATGCACAGCCTGTCCAGGAAACCAGAGGCTGCATAGCACAAAGGGTTCTGGATATAGCACAAGGCTCTAAGGCTTTAGCAGAACCCGTTTTGGTTCTGTATACTGTACAAGCCTCTAAGGTTACAGCAGAACACTTTCTTAGCAAACAACAAGGTTCTTTAAAGAACTAGTAGACCTTCCATCACGGAGAACAATAGTTTAACCATGCGGAGAACCCTGTAAGGATTCAGGTTGTTCTGTACCAGGGAACCCTTGAAGAACCATTCTATAACAGTATACACTTTTAGCAAAAATGGTTCTTTATAGAAAAATGTTCTTTGACTCTTCTAATAATGGCAGAACCTTGTCAGCGCTGTGCAGAACCATTTGCATAATGTTCTTTTGGAATCTGGAAGTCAGCACAACATGGTTCCATCATAAAGAACCTTTAGAGAACTTGCAAGTAAACAATGCAGCGATAACGCGTAATTCCACAGCTCATATCATAATAATGTGGACACTATTATTACAGTACTGAGTTAAGGGCGCTGCCGAAGAACCACATTTGGTTCCCTAAAGAACCTTTCAGTGCATGTTTCTTCAGAGAACCGTTTCTGTAAATGAGATGTGTCAGTGTGAAGAACCTTTTTAATATTTCAACACTTAATTTAGAGAATTACATATAGGAAGAACCAATTAGTTGGTAGAGAACCTTTGTATTATGTGAAGGTTCTTAAAGCATTTAAGGGTCTTTCGTCACAGTTCTTTAGGGAACCAAAACGTTTTTGTTTCTCATTTTTGGCTCAGTGACAGACGAAAAAAGGTTCTAGCAATCACAGAACCCGTTTTTTGTTTATACATAGAACCATATAAAAGATTTAAATCAGGGTTAGCATCATAGAGAATAAAATGTAGCGTCTAGAACATATGAGGAATATGGGCCGCCCATTGAAAAAAACTTTCAATGGACAGTTCCTCAGAGAACCCCTTGTGTATATGAGACGTGTGGGTGTGAAGAACCTTTTATCTTGTTATCTATCTTCGCCTCTAATAAGGCCGTTCTAAGGGTTCTTTAATAGCACCTCAACAAATAGTTCCTTGCATGCTCAAATGGTCATTCTCTATGATGAAAAGCCTGATGTGTATGGTTCTCTAAAACGTGTTCTTTGAAATGGAGTCACAGAACCTCTTTTTGCTAGCACCACAATGTTCCTAAGAGTGATGGATGAAACCAACCACTCTGTAAAAAGGACGTGCGAGTGTGGAGAACCAATTTTCTTAATTACAAAAAAAAAAACATATACATACAGAACCCTTAGAGAACCTACCTTTGTTCTATAACCATTCAAAATATTTAAAATATTGTTCTCTACAGTACCAAATGGTTTTATTTTTCATTTTTGGTTCTCTGAAGAACCCTTCAATGCACACTTCTATTTTTGCCAGTGAGTGTGTGTGTGTGTGTGTGTGAAGAACCTTTTGATGTTATTTTTAAAGAACCACATATTGTAAAGTTTATAGAAGGAACCTTTAGAGTTCTAGATAACCTACCTTTGTTCTATAATCAATAAAAATATTTTAAAATATGTTCTCCACTGTACCAAGATGTTTTTATTTCTCATTATTGGTTCTCTGAAGAACCCTTCAATGCACACTTCTATTTCTGCCAGTGTGTGTGTCTAAAGAACCTTTTGATGTTTTTGTTAAAGAACCACATATTGTAAAGTTTATAGAAGGAACCTTTGAAATTCTAGATAACCTACCTCTGTTCTATAATCATTACAAATATTTCTAAATATGTTCTCTACAGTACCAAGATGTTTTTATTTCTCATTATTGGTTCTCTGAAGAACCCTTCAATGCACACTTCTATTTCTGCCAGTGTGTGTAAAGAACCTTTTGACCTTATTTTTAAAGAACCGCATAAGGTAAAGTTTAGGAGGAACCCTTAGATTGCTAGAGAAGGAGGAGGAGTTTGTATAATATGAAGGTTCTTCAAGACTGCTTTGTATTTTTTTCTCATTTTGGGTTCCCTGATAACCTACTTAAAGAACATTTGGAGAACCGTTTCTTTTCAAGCAATGCAATGAGCGGCCCATATTCCTCATATGTTCTAGACGCTAGATTTTATTCTCTATGATGCTAACCCGGATGAATATCTTTATATGGTTCTATATATAAACAAAAACGGGTTCTGTGATTGCTAGAACCTTTTTTCATCTGTCACTGAATACGCTGTGATACACTATATGCCCTTACACGCATCATGGAGCACACAAGACCAGCTTTTGTTCACCCCGGCCTGCACCTTCTCGACAAAACAACAACACCCGTGGTTCTACTCTTTGTCCTCTGACGCTGTAATAAGAGAACACAGCTGGCGAGAGAGAGAACCCGCCTTCAGAAAGCATAGCCCTCTCCAAAAACCAAGAGACACCACTGCATGCCCCCCCACCCCCACCTCCACTCAAACACATCCCTACCATTTACATAAATTATGGAAGAGGCTATATTTGGATCCTTAAGGGAAGAAAATAGGTTGGTTCTAAACAAAGTGGGAGAACATCTGATGGGGCGGCTGGGTGTTTTTAAGGAGGAGAACGTTAGACGACTAGAACAACAGCTGCACTGTTTGATGGCTATGTGCATATATACATAAGTGTTTACTGCACAGTTCAGCACCAGGCTGAAGTTGGCTCCTCGTTCGAACTCTCCGTTCCACCTTAAATGGTGCAGCAGTTACATTCTGGTGCCTCACCATTTAAGGGGGAACCGGGGATTTCGAACTAGGACCCAACTTCACCTTCATAAAAGCCAGCCATTGTAAAGGTGGGCATGTTTTGCTTGTGCCAAAGGGGATCTGAGACCCCCATTAAAGGTGGAACGGAGAGTTCGAACGAGGAGCCAGAATGTAACTGCTGCACCATTTAAGGTGGAACGGAGAGTTGAACAATGAGCCAACTTCACCTTCAGAAAAGCAAACCATTGTCTACGTAGGCATGTTTTGCTTCTGCCAAAGTGCGTTTGAGAGCCCCCCACTCACCCACCCCCGGGCACTATTTAAGGTGGAACGGAGAGTTCCAACAAGAAGACAACTTCACCTTCATAAAAGCAAGCCATTGTCTACGTAGGCATGTTTTGCTTCTGCCAAAGGGGGGGTCTGAGACCCCTGAGCAGACCACCACCACTAGCAGAGCAGGCTGGATGGCAGCCTCAGCACCCTACCTCCACGATGAAGGTCCTCTCCTCCCCGCAGACGGACACGACCCAGAACAGGATGTGAAAGTAGCAGGTTTTCCAACAGAACCCCGGGAGCCCAGTCCGTTTCCCCTTCGCTCCCACCCCCGCCATGACTGCCGCCCCCCCTCCGGGATGTCCGTCGTTGACTTTCCAGTCTCGCGCCGCTGTCCCGTGCTCTTTGAAGTCGGGCGGAAAAAGAGGCAGGTAGAAAACATAAACAGGGGCGCGCGCCTCGTATGTGATCTGTTTATGTCTCAGCGCGAGCCCATGCACGCATCCGTCTGCCTCCGAGGATGCGGAGAGTCGACTGGAGGCGGTCCCTTGGTCGGTTGGTCTGTCGGTCGCTCCGTCGGTCGGTCGGTCGGTCAGTCCCACGCGGTCACGGGCGGGCGAGCGAGAGAGCGAGCGAGCGAGCGCGCGCAGCTAAATACTTCATCAGCGGGGCGAGATAGCGTTGCGCTCGCGGGCCCGTGCCTGGGTGCCGCTCGGATGCAGATGGCACTTCATTAATGATGAGCCGCAACACGATGCCGCGCGTGTCGTCACGGCTCCGTAGCCTATCTAGGCTCGCGCGCGTGCACGCGTGCGTGATAGCAAACACGGAGAGCCACAACAATGAAGCAGGCGTTCAGAGCTCGGCTGTTTACAACGTCAGGATCTGCCCGGGAGAACCGTGGTTCTTCGGTTAAGGCGATGGTTATATCTAGAACCATGAGTTCTAGTGTATATAAAACCATTTGCATGCAAATAGGGTTCCTCAGATTGATGGAAGGATGTGTTTTATATGGTTCTGTAGAGAACATTTTTTTAAATTGTTCTATATAGCACCAAAAGGGTTCTGCAACTATTGCAGGAAAGGCTTTTTGGTCCGTCATAGAACCATATACAACACGCTCTGGAACCACACAATCTGGAAAAGCATTGAAAGTACTGTAAAAGCATGCATATGGTTATAGAACCCATGGTTCCATATAGAACCATTGTCTTTACAGATGAAGCCTTGAAGAACCATCTCCTTAACAGAGTTGAAACAACAGAAGAAACCTTTTTGGTGCTAAATAGAACCATTTTTAAAAGGTTCTAGACAGAATCATTGACTTTCCTAAAGAACCATTGAAGAACCATCTTTCTGGTGAGTGTTCTATTATGATGGCAAGCTGACAAGAACAGAAGAACCCCTTTTGGTGCTATATAGAACCTTACAATGCATTCTCCGTCATTCTAAAGAACCGTTTCACCAGACAAAGAACCATTTAGGCATGCAGATAAATAATAAAGCCATTGGCTTTACTAAAGAACCTTTAAAGAACAACCCAAGAGTGCTGTAACAACAGAGGAACCCATTATAGAACCATTTTAGAAAGGTTCTCAACAGAACCACTGACTGAACACAATCCTTGTGTATACTGTTAGAATGTCAGGTTTGTAACGATGGAAGAACCCTTTTTAGAACCATATACTATATAGAACGTACATAGAACCATATACTACACATTCTCTATCTTCATCTAAAGAACCCTTTCCCCATGCACCATTTAAGGTGGAACTGGAAGGACAGTTCTAACAAGAAGCTGGTCATTTTGACTGAGGCTGCTGTTTCCAGCTGCTGCACCATTTAAGGTGGAACAGAATAATTCTAACCTGAAGCTGGACAGGTAGACTGAGGCTCCTGTATCCAGTTGCTGCACAGTTTAAGGTGGATCTAAATAAGAAACTCCTGAATGTAACTGCACCACAATGTAATTGCCGCACCTTTTAAGGTGGAACTTGAAGGGCAATTCTAACAAGAAGCTGCAAAGGTAGACCAAGGTTGCTGTTTCCAACTGCTGCTCCATTTAAGGTGGAACAGGATAATTCTAACCTGAACCTGGACAGGTAGACTGAGGCTCCTGTATCCAGTTGCTGCTCAATTTAAGGTGGATTTACACAAGAAATTGTGACACCAGAATGTAGCTACTGCACCATTTAAGGTGGAACTGGAAAGACAGTTCCATCAACAAGCTGGCCAATTTGACTGAGGCTGCTGTATCCAGCTGCTGCACCATTTAAGGTGGAACAGGATAATTCTAACCTGAAGCTGGACAGGTAGACCGAGGCTCCTGTATCCAGTCGCTGCACAGTTTAAGGTGGATCTAAATAAGAAACTCCTGAATGTAACTGCACCACAATGTAATTGCCGCACCTTTTAAGGTGGAACTTGAAGGGCAATTCTAACAAGAAGCTGCAAAGGTAGACCAAGGTTGCTGTTTCCAACTGCTGCTCCATTTAAGGTGGAACAGGATAATTCTAACCTGAACCTGGACAGGTAGACTGAGGCTCCTGTATCCAGTTGCTGCTCAATTTAAGGTGGATTTACACAAGAAATTGTGACACCAGAATGTAGCTACTGCACCATTTAAGGTGGAACTGGAAAGACAGTTCCATCAACAAGCTGGCCAATTTGACTGAGGCTGCTGTATCCAGCTGCTGCACCATTTAAGGTGGAACAGGATAATTCTAACCTGAAGCTGGACAGGTAGACCGAGGCTCCTGTATCCAGTTACTGCACAGTTTAAGGTGGATTTACACAAGAAACTGTGACGTCAGAATGTAACTACTGCACCATTTAAGGTGGAACTGGAAGGGCAATTCTAACAAGAAGCCGCAAAGGTAGACCAAGGTTGCTGTTTCCAGCTGCTGCACCATTTAAGGTGGAACAGGATAATTCTAACCTGAAGCTGGACAGGTAGACTGAGGCTCCTGTATCCAGTTGCTGCACAGTTTAAGGTGGATCTAAATAAGAAACTCCTGAATTTAACTGCACCACAATGTAATTGCCGCACCTTTTAAGGTGGAACTTGAAGGGCAATTCTAACAAGAAGCTGCAAAGGTAGACCAAGGTTGCTGTTTCCAACTGCTGCTCCATTTAAGGTGGAACAGGATAATTCTAACCTGAAGCTGGACAGGTAGACTGAGGCTCCTGTATCCAGTTGCTGCACAATTTAAGGTGACACCAGAATGTAACTACTGCACCATTTAAGGTGGAACTGGAAGGACAGTTCTAACAAGAAGCTGGTCAGTTTGACTAAGGCTGCTGTATTCAGCTGCTGCACCATTTAAGGTGGAACTGGAAGGACAGTTCTAACAAGAAGCTGGCCAGCTTGACTGAGGCTGCTGTATCTAGCTGCTGCACCATTTAAGGTGGAACAGAATTATTCTAACCTGAAGCTGGACATGTAGACTGAGGCTCCTGTATCCAGCTGCTGCACCATTTAAACTAACCGAGCCTAATAGAAATAGTTTGGGCCCAATCACAAGTTAGAAGGGCCCAGAAAGACTGCAGTATGATATCAGAACAGAGGTCATTTGCATACAGTTTACTTGCTGAATTTAATATAACGGCTTGTGCAAATGTTATGGCACCTTTTATGCCTCCCCCACTATGTTAACCCCCCACGTGTGTGCTGTCTGTAGAGGACGTGTTAACTCGTTACTACTGTACATGCAACAAAATACGCAGTTTCCCAAATTAAATCGGTTCCAAACAGTAAAAACAGCAGCGGGCCGTACCAGCAGAGCGCTTGGCCTGATCGGAGAGGTCAGACCCGAGGGAGGTGTCTCAGCGGTGCGGAAGCGGGAGAGACAGGCTCTGGCAGGATTTCAGACCCAAGAAGGAGGCACTGTATCTGGGTCACAATGTGCAGAGCTGCTGCCTCTCCTGGAGCTGCTCCACTCCTCGCTGAGAGAGCAGCGGGGTGCGAGCCAGAGCTTCCAAGACTAGCAGCGGGGGAGGACTACATCTCACACCCCATCCATCTGGAGCTGCGCTGAGGAAAACGCACCACAGAAGTACAAACAACGAGCATCAGCGGACACTGAACACACAGCACACGGAGGACAAAGTGTGCATGTTTGTTCGCCAGACGAGACGTTCTTCGGTAATCTCCACCATTTGTACCGTTTAGTCCCCTCGGTTAGCGGGCCCACTCTTCATTACAGCTTCTGCTCCTTTCAGGAGACGCAGGTTTAGGTCCTCAAAGAGACACAACCTCCAAAGTTCAGTCTTAGAGGCTGGTTTAGCCTTTCCTGCTTCTTCTTGCCATCCAAATAACCCCTAACACATTCGGTGGTGTCGAGGTTCTGGACTCTGGGGTGGTCAGTCCATTGTTCTGAGAACACCAGCAGCTTTTGCGCTTGATGCGCCTCCTGTCCCCTTCCTTAGTGAGGAGCATTTTGAACAGCTACACCTCCTTTCAGACCTCCATAATGTTGAGATGTCTTGCCACAGTGGACAGACAGATGGACAGAAACAGTGTTCACAGTGTTGGTGAATGGAACCAGACGTCTACCTCGAGAAGCTCCCTTAATACACTGCCTGATGTCTCAGCTTTGAGAAGGTTCTGGACCAACACAGATTCATGCATTGAGTTGTGAGTCGTGTTGGAGGACTCCAGACCGGCCTCGAGTTCGATCTCAAGACCATAAATGAGAGGTCTTGGGCTCAGCCTCAACTGGATTCTGTCTTGTCTCAGTCACGGGGCAAAGTGGACTCGCAGATTGTTCTCGAGATCAAGCCGACCGTGATGCCTTCACCAAGTTAACTGGAAGCTGAGTCATTACTGAATATCAATAAAGCCTGACGTCAGGCTGATTCACCAGCTTCTCGTTTGAATTTCCTCACTCCACCTTAAATGGTGCATCAGTAGCATTCTGGCTTCTGGCATCACCATCACCATCCCCAAAATTAGTAACTCCAGGCTCCTGCAGATGGCGCTGCACGAGGATGATGGGGCTGTGGGGTGTGAGTGACGGAATCCATGGATTGGGAAGAGGTGGTACAGTGCAGGGAATGTCTCGTTCCATGTGTGGTAAACGCTCCAGAGCAGATGTTAATGATTGGCTAAAAGGAGGGACTGCATGTGGGCGTGGCCAAAGACCATAGTGTGAAGGAAGTAGCTGAATCTGCAGGTGTATGGAAGCGTACGGTCATACGGGTCTACCAGCAGTGGATACAATCCCAGTCTACAGGGAATTCTCCTCGGATTCGTGCCAGGGAAGGCATCCACCAAATCTGGACCAACTGACCAATTCTCTGATGTAGGAGTTTCTGTACATTGATGTGACCTCCATCTAGAAACTTGTCCAGTTCATGCCACATCCAATCAGAGCTGTTCTCGTGGAGGTGCTACATGTGTTAGGTATGATTCAGTCACAGGGGACTTATTTTTCGGTGAGCTCATAGTAATGTTATATAATGATCATATACTGCAAATATATACTCTGAGAAAACTCTGGTCTCTGTTTCATCTTGGTCTCAGCCACTACTGGTCTCGGCCTTGACTCGGACTTGGATGTAGCGGTCTTGTAGCGGTGCAGATTCCTCCTCTACAACATCCGGAGGATGCGACCCTTCCTCTCTCAGGAGGCCACCCAGCTGCTGGTCCAGTCTCTGGTCATCTCAAGGCTAGACTACTGCAACTCGCTCCTGGCTGGTCTTCCTCTACGGGCCATCAGGGCCCTGCAACTGGTCCAGAACGCAGCAGCTCGACTCATCTTCAGACTTCCCAGGTTCACCCACGTGAGTCCACTGCTGCGCTCCCTTCACTGGCTTCCTGCTGCTGCCCGGGTCAGATTTAAAACTCTACAAAGCCAAGAATGGACCAGCGCCTCCCTCGTCATGGCGATGGTGAAGAGTCGGTCTGTACCTCGAGCCCTTCGAGCTTCAAGTACAACTCGACTTGAACCGCCATCCCTGAGGACACATGGAAGACAAGCGTCCAGACTCTTCTCTGTCCTGGCTCCCAGATGGTGGAATGAACTCCCACTGGCTGTCCGAACAGCGGAGTCTCTCGCGGTCTTCAAACGCAGACTGAAGACCCGTCTCTTCATAATGCACTTCAGTGAGTGAGCTCTAGTAGGTATGAGCACTTTGCTGGGTTGCCAGGTAGTGCACTTTTGCTTTATTTATGCCTGTGTATTCTTCTCTATAGGTATGAGCGCTGGGTTGGGTTGCCAGGTAGCGCACTTTTGCTTTATTTATGTCTGTGTATTCTTCTCTATAGGTATAAGCGCTGGGTTGGGTTGCCAGGTACTGGACTTTTGCTTTATTTATGTCTGTGTATTCTTCTCTCTAGGTATGAACGCTGGGCTGGGGTTGCCAGGTAGTGCACTTTTGCTTTATTTATGTCCATGTATTCTTCTCTATAGGTATGAGCGCTGGGTTGGGTTGCCAGGTAGTGCACTTTTGCTTTATTTATGTCCATGTATTCTTCTCTATAGGTATGAGTACTGGGCTGGGGTTGCCAGGTAGTGCACTTTTGCTTTATTTATGTCCATGTATTCTTCTCTATAGGTATGAGCGCTGGGCTGGGGTTGCCAGGTAGTGCACTTTTGCTTTATTTATGTCCTTGTATTCTTCTCTATAGGTATGAGCGCTGGGCTGGGTTGCCAGGTAGTGCACTTTTGCTTTATATATGTCCTTGTATTCTTCTCTATAGGTATGAGCACTGGGCTGGGGTTGCCAGGTAGTGCACTTTTGCTTTATTTATGTCTGTGTATTCTTCTCTATAGGTATGAGCACTGGGCTGGGGTTGCCAGGTAGTGCACTTTTGCTTTATTTATGTCCATGTATTCTTCTCTAAAGGTATGAGCGCAGGGTTGGGTTGCCAGGTAGTGCACTTTTGCTTTATTTATGTCTGTGTATTAATCTCTAGGTATCAGCACTGGCCCCTTGTTCGCGGAGTGTCTGAGCTCATGGTGAGTTTTAGACCTTTCTGTACAAGCTGGAATATTATCCAGTGGAACATTAAGCACGGTTGTAAGTCGCTCTGGATAAGAGCGTCTGCTAAATGCCTTAAATGTAAATATCTTGACTTGAGCAATGCTAGTTATGAGGCAAAATAGTCCATAAAGAAAAAGAAAAGGTTTTCCAAGTTTTTCCCATCACGTGTAGGTTCAGTGGTGGTTTGGACAGTAAATGAAATGTCTACACGTGTGTCGTAGACCTGGAGACCCCTGGTTCCCATCACCAACAGTGTAAAGAACATCTGAACCACCTCACGCCAAACTCACTTTCAATGACTCTCTTTACATCCCAAACACTGTATATGGAGAAAATCTGAGAAACGGGTCCCCATTAAAACTGAACACCCATAATCTCATCATCAGCTATTCTGTATTCACTGGCAATAAATATCAGCAGATAACACTGAATTATTAATATTTCAGGTTCATTCACATATACAGTACCCTGTTCCCCTAATACTATAGATCCCAGTAATTCAGACTAATACATTGACTGGGTTAGGTGATGTTGAGATTTCTGATGCTTCCATATTTCGTTTTTCAGTTGTTTGGTTTTTCATTAAATGGCTGCCTGGCAAATACACTACCAGTCAAAAGTTTAGAGACGGCTCCTCATAGGAGGTTCTCCTTATGCTGATCTTAAAGCTTTACTGTATAATAAAAGTAAAGACACCAAACTATAAAATAGCCCTCATGGAATTATCCAGTCCACGTTAAACCCCTCCAGAGTGGAGCTGTACAGGAGTAGGAACCAGCTTTCTTACCCTGCAGTGGAGCTGATAGAACACGGTTTATGTCTAAGCAGGTTTGGAGCGATTCTATTGGTCGGTCCATCATGAATATTCACTAACCTGAAAGGAGAGCTAGAGCTTTTACACTGTGCAGAAAAAGAGATCAAAGTTTTTACACCACTAAATATATATTAGAGGTGGAGATATGGAGGAGTATCATACTGTGTACATCAGGAGTAGATGTGGTGTATCAGGATATGGACTGGTTCAGACTCTCAGCAGGTGGAGCTGTTCAGTGTGAGACTGTAGAGTCTTTAAGATCACCAGCTACATCCGTTTAGATGGGTGGGATGGCTGGATGCCTGACTGTATAAGATATAAATTAAATAGTTACCATGTGATCTTTACCGTCTAATAAGCTCCATCAGTGCGCGACCACAGGCTCTCTGTGAGATCTGGTGAATGCAATGTGGGCCATCAGTAACACTACAGACATTCGGTCATCAGTAAACAGACTGTATCTGAGAGTCCTGTGCTGTGAGTCAGAGATGATGGGACAAGCGGTTCTGTTCACAGTCACAACAGAAGCCCAAAGTACCAAATTAAGACATTTCCAAAACACACTGTCTCCATAAAAGTACATAAGGGTATTGGTGTATATCCAGTCTGGTGCCTAATTTGTTCTGAAGGAGGATTGATCCTGAAGGAGGTTCTGAATGAATTTCCTTATCTGTCGTTTTGTCTTTCAGGAAGAGAGATTAAACAAGTGTACACTACTGTTCAGAACTTTATATCCTCTTATCAAAAGAACAGCTGCACCCAGAAGGAGGTGTGGGAGTGCGGTGCTGCTGGGAAGGAAGGTAAAGGTGACCAGGATCAATAACTGATGATGAATTTAGACTGATATGATCAATATTTATTGAGCTACACATACAGAAGTCTGTCTCTCAGTATGGCGCCGGGCCGCCGTGTTTGCTAACCCAACACGCCAGACGTCTCGGTATGGAGCTGTAGAGGTTCCTAATGGTGTCCTGTGATAATCCATCCCATGCAGCTTGAACATCCTCACACAGTTCCTGCAGATGGTGCGGTAGGGGGGGAGGTGGAGTGACACCAGGTCTTCTGGACGTGTGATAACTAACCGTTCATCTCGGTGCTGACCACGGTGCCTCCACACACGGATTCGTTGGGCGTCTCCACCAAGACTAAAGCGGGACTCGTCACTGAAGATGACCCGCTGCCATTCTGAGTCACTCCATGACAGTCTGGTACGACACCACTGCAGTCTTTGGTGATGGTGACGTGGTGTTAAGGACAGTCGTGGTAACGGTCTGTGTGCATGTAGTCCTGCGTGGTGCAGCCGTCTGCCAATGGTGCTGCACTAATAGGATGACTCATGGAGGACACCACTGCTCGCTGAATGTCTGCAGTCGTGGCTGTTGGGTCAGTCAGGTACAGAGATGTACTTGCTTACGTCACAGGTGTCAAACCTACCCACCAAGTTTCATTCCTGTCGCTTGGTTCCTTCTGGGTGCAGCTATTTGTGCATCTGTTCTTTTTGATGATGAGCGACATTGTTTATTAATATTTTGATGAATTATATTCTGTAATTATTACCTGCCTTTTGATGTGATCACTCCTTTTACCTATGGATGTTAATGCTGCACACCTTTCTCAGTAATCACAGCTCTGTTTGTCATTCTGGGTACTTTATATGCTTGCTTATTTATTCGTCTACAACTACTAGTTATTTCAGTTACACTGGTCTAGTACATTAGAATACATGTCCACATTTATCTGTGACATGTTCATTGGTTTTCCATGGTGCAATACCATCCTCCACCACATGAGGTCAGTGTAGCCCAATAGAAATCTTCACCTGCAGGCAGGAGAGACCGCTACAAGAGTCAGGTTTCTAGGTCTACAGTCATATGTATTCGGAGAGCAGGACAACATCAGCTTTCCCGTATAGTAGAGGGACACAAGGGTCAACAGGAGAGGTGGTGCTGCAGATACTACACAGGATATGGTCGCTGTCCAAAGAAAAACAAGTATCGCCAAAACTGCAACTTTACAGGAGAGGCCAAAAACCTCATTCAACTTTAATGTAAGTCAATGGAACCAGACATCTTCCCAAACAGTCTTGGGCCATTTCTGTTGGTCCATTCATCATGAGATTCTCACTCAGTGTAAACAGCAGCTGGTGGGTTCAAATGATGCATAAAAGTAAAAATGGACAAAAGTGGAGATACATGTTTTTCATCGGACAGCGACGATATACAGTGCGGCAATATACTGTATATGAAGCTTGGCAATCATAATACGCTTATAGCAATGAGTTATACCGATATATAAACACACATAGCTCACCTGACTAGTCGTGATGGAGAACTCTTGAGTTCTAGCTACACCATAGTGTCATCTAAAAGCATCTAATTCAAAGCCAGCCTAGACTAACACCGTGTTTCTCAACACCTGGTCCTGGAGGCACCCTGGCCCGCAGGTATTAATGTGTTCCCTGCTTTAACACACCCCCTGCAACCTCTGAAAGGGCTCGCTGATGAGCTGATAAGCTGAAACAGGTGTGTTAGGAGCAGGGAAGGCACTGGAACATGCAGGGCAGGGTGCCTCCAGGACTAGAGTTGAGAAACAGTGGACTAGCATTACACAGATATAACTAAACTCCCTGATTACGTACAGACTACACATAGCTAGCTTAGCTAACATTAGCAATGGACTAATATATAATGTAGCTACAGGAGTATCTAGATATGCTTACTACATGGCAAACTCCCCCCAAAATAAACCAGATGATGACCTAGCCAGCACCCTGAGGGCACCTTGGCTTTGCCTCCCAGACCTTTCAGCTCCCTAAAGTTTCTCCACCATTATTCATAGAGCATGACAACATTAGCTTTCCCGTATAGTAGAGGGACACAAGGGTCAACAGGAGAGGTGGTGCTGCACATACTACACAGCATATCGTCGCTGTCCAAAGAAAAACAAGTATCGCCAAAATAGCAACTTTACAGGAGAGGCCAAAAACCTCATTCAACCTTAATGTAAATCAATGGAACCAGACATCTTCCCAAACAGTCTTGGGCCATTTCGGTTGGTCCATTCATCATGAGATTCTCACTCAATGTAAACAGCAGCTGGTGTGTTCAAATGATGCATAAAAGTAAAAATGGACAAATGTGGAGATACATGTTTTTCATCGGACAGCGACGATGTACAGTGCGGCAATATACTGTATATGAAGCTTGGCAATGGAAATGCGCTTATAGCAATGAGTTATACCAATATATAAACTCCCTGATTACATACAGAATACACATAGCTTGCTAGCTTAGCTAACATTAGCAATGGACTAATGTATAATGTGGCTACAGGAGTATCTAGATATGCTTACTTCATGACAAACTCCCCCCAAAATGAACCAAATGCCTCCCAGGCCTTTCAGCTCCCTAAGGTTTCTCCACCATTGGGAAGCCAAACCGGTGGTCACTCTGGTTGGACCTCGTGCTTTATCCAACCTTTTTTTGTTGGAAAGTTTTTGTTTTGAAATCTTTTCTACTTCTTTAGACGTTCTGTCTTTAGGCTTGAGTTGTTGTAGGTACCTGTGTAACTTTCTCTGACGGTCTTGTGAATCCCATCTCGCCACCTTCTAGCCGTAAAAGACTCTGCACATGTACCAATGCGTGTAGATGCAAAGCAAAAGCATGTACTCAGGATGTTCTGTAGGTAGATGGACACTAAGGTTGGCCGTTCACCGGACTTACAGTCCTTTGGCCTCCTCTGTTGGTTGATTTACTGATTGCTGTTGGGAGGTGAAGAGTATTTTAAGAGATAGAACAAAAAATGTAAAGCTTGTGCTCCAGTGTTAATGAAGAACTAACACTCCCAGTGCCTCTCAAACCCCAGCACCGGCCTAGGTTTGCATATGGACATTAGGGACATGGCCGGACCAGTAATTTGAGAGGACAGAATTGTCCCTACTAATGTCTGAATGAACTCATTTGCATTACTCTGGAGGGAAATCATATAGACGAGTTACGGTATACTCACACAGCAGATTATCAGAGTGAGTGGGTTGTTGTGTCCCAGCTACCAACGTTGCCCTTGAACCTGAGCATGCAGAAATAATCCCAACAGCATTACAAGCCACCTAAGGACAAAGCTAGAGGCACCTTGGCCCGTAGTGGAGAACGACCAGGTGTAATGAAAAGGTGCTGCAGTGGGAGATCATGTTCCTGTTCATACTGAGATGCTTTGTTTTGCACTCACACTGAGATTAACGTTTCTTGTCTCTAGGTATGAACGCTGGCTTGGGATTGCTAGGCAGTGCTCTTCTTTCTAGGTATCAGCTCTGGCCCTTGTTCGGACAGCATCTGAGCTCAAGACGAGTTGTAGACTCTAATCTTCCTGTGCTGGCTAGGAAACACTCTCTGACAGAACGCTAAACATGGCTGTAGGTGCTCTGGATAAGGACGTCTGCTAAACGCCATAAACGTAAATGCAAATGTAAATCGGTTCCTGCTGCCACTGTTTTCCATTCCTAAGAATCAAAATCTGGTAGAACTACAGCTCGTATTCACAGTCAGTAACGTATCTAGAACCTTCAAAAGGCCTACAGTGACATTTTGTTCTAACAAACTGGTGCAATGGTAAATCAAACTCTGATTGGTTGATTCCTCTATCAATTCCTAATTATGTTGGCAGTCCATCTAACGTGAAAGGCCTTTATCCCAGCTCCTGAAGTCCTAGCCAATTGTAGAGCTCCCTTGAGTTTATCTACCTACATGCCACAGAGAGAACGATCCCGATTGGACGAGTTCAAATACGATAAGCCGGATGACTCTATTAAACAAAAAAGAGGCCTAGAAGGTCTTAAAGGGACTTTACACTACATTGTGGCCCCGCCCACTGGTTCACAGTGATGTAATCAAATATTAAAAGATTCTTTTAGAGGCGGGACATTTGTCTTTACTTGTTATGGGAGTGATTAATGTGACCGAAGATGGTAAATCAGGCCAATTCTGATTTTCAGCTGGGCTTTCTTGGAGGAGATAGCACAACATCCATCTTCTCATTTACATTTATGGTGTTCAGCTGACATTCTTATCCAGAGCGACTCACAGGGTTAATCATATTACAGGTAGGCCAGTGTAGCGTTAGGAGTCTTGCCCAAGGACTATTGGCGTAGCACAGTGTAGCCACCCAGACCGGGATTCGAATCCCACTCGGCCATCTCGCTGGTAGTGGTGTTATCCGCCGAGCTACACCAACCACAACCCTCACTGGGAGTTTCGAGGCTGTGCCGCTGAACTACACACATGCTGGAAGACCTGCGAGCTGCTAACAAACTCAAAACACCACTACATGGTAATTACCTGGGTTTCGAAAGTTGTAGCTCAGGTTAATCTGTAACTGAGGTAAAGGCCTGTTGCTCTAGTTTCAAAGGCAACAAATGCTTAGCATAACATTCCTGAGGCTGCTTACCTCGTCAGAAAGCCAAACAAGTCTCAGCACATAGCCACTTCTCAAACGTCCCATAGAAGCTGTTACGTACTGCGGTGGAGATTAAACTGTGCCTGTGGCATTGAACACCAACGCTTGCCACCCAGCTTAATACCAACGATGTTTTGCTTGGAGGAGGATCCCATACCTGAGCTTCATCACCTGTCACATCCTTGAATCTTTGAACATCTGAAGAACCACCAGCTCATGAACTTCCAGCAGAGTGATAGCCTTCACGCTCATGACTGTTGCTGAGGGACCACTGGATGAGTTGTTACTTTGACTAACTTACAGAGTTCATTAACACAGCAATGCTGCATAATTAAACAAGCCATGACGTAAACAGAGTCTTTCAGGGTGGTTTAGTGGGAAAGGCTCGGTTCTAGATAGTCAGCATTGGTCACAGTGTTGGCGATAGCAACCAGACGTCCACCTCTAGAAGGTTATCACATGGAGTGGTTATGAATACACTGTCCGATGTCACATAGTAGAAATGGCAAGCCCAGGTTCCTCCACGAGCACCAGTAACAGCTGTTGTAGGATTTGGCATGGACTGGACAAGTTTCTGGATGTAGGCCACATCAATGTTCAGACACTCTTGCCTCAAAGAATTTCCCTGGCTCAATTCCGAGGAGAATTCCCTGTAGACTGGGATTTTAGCCACTGCTGGTAGACCCGTATGACCGTACGCTTCCATACACCTGCAGATTCAGCTACTTCCTTCACACTATGGTCTTTGGCCACGCCCACATGCAGTCACTCCTTTTAGCCAATCATTAACATCTGCTCTGGAGCCATTTTCCACACATGGAACGAGACATTCCCTGCATTGTACCACCTCTTCCCAATCTATGACTCCCGTCACTCACACCCCACTGATATTTACAGCCCCATCATCCTCGTGCAGCGCCATCTACAGTAGCCTGAAGTTACTACCACCGTAACACCCTATATATAGTTGCTGTCCAATCAAAAACATGTATATCCATTTTTGTCAAATTTTACTTTTATGCATCGTTTGAATAGCTCACCTGCTCTCTACACTGAGTGAGAATCTCATGATGAATGGACCAACAGAAATGGCTTGGTACTGTTGGAAAAGATGTCTGGTTCCATTGACTTCCATTAAAGTTAAATGAGGTTTTTGGCCTCTCCTGTAAAGTTACTATTTTGGAGATACTTGTTTTAGTTTGGACAGCGACGATATGCTCTTCTATTAACACTGGCAGAAAGGCACCGACCAAGCACTGAACCCGCAGGGGAGGACACCATTAGCCGTCAGCCAGCCTTGATAGTGACTGAACACAAAACATACCAAACCCACTCATCAACACCAAATGACACAAAAAGACGTAAAGAGTCCTTCTATGGAGGTCACACCTCCCCCATGGTCCTTCTTGCCTGGCTGTCAGGATGGCCGAACCTCACAAGCCTTGCAATTCTGCAAGCAGATCTCTCGGAAAGTTTTTATGGTCTTCCAGACCTTAACCTGAACCCCACCGTTCCTGCTAACGGCCATTACATTACATTACATCACATTATGAACTGAGAAAACGGCTAGGCTGTCGTTCGCTGGCTTCTCCTGTTTTGTGGGCATCAGTTATTGAAATGTTCCGAGTGCTGGGCAGCTGCTTAGAGGAGCCCATGGCTGCTGACTGTTGGGATGAACCTCGTCCCAAGAGTCAGCAACCATGGGCTCTGTGGAACAAGCCATAGCCCTAACAAACGGATACCTAACGTTTCCTCATTAACGTAACGCCTTTGTAGGCCGGTTCATCTTCAGTCCTTTCATCTGGAATTCAGGTGTTGTGTTTTTTTTCCTATAACGGATTGAAAACCAGCTTCCTGACTCCCTGACTCCACGCTGATCATTCATCTGCTAATGTAGCTTTACAAGCACAAACAGGCCTGAACTGAATAGGACAAGGCTGCTACATCTTCCCTTTCCTGTCACTCAAACCGATCCCATTTCTTCTTCACCAAACTGCCTCTCGGGCCTTCCGCAGGTCTGTCCTGCCAGGACTCGTCATCGGCAAACACATAACCGTCTACTGTTCAAACCAAGCAGAAGCATGACTCACAGTTTCACTGCATTCAAAGTTCCCGCGCAAACGTGGGAAGATGGAACACAACTGGAAATTTTTGTGAGAAATCTATTGTGGAAAAACTGGTGGTAAAAAAAATGAATTTCCTTATATATATATATATATATATACACACACACTAAGTTTAGACACGGCTCCTCATAGCTGGTTCTCCTTATGTTTATCTTAAAGCTTTACTCTAGAATAAAAGTGAAGACCTTAAACTATAAACTAGCCCTCATGGAATTATCCAGTCCACCTTAAATCCCTCCAGAATGGACCTTTACAGGAGGAGGAACCAGCTTCCTTACCCTGCAGTGGAGCTGATAGAACAAGGTTTATTACTAAGCAGGTTTGGAGCGATTCTATTGGTCGGTCCATCATGAATATTCACTAACCTGAAAGGAGAGCTAGAGCTTTTACACTGTGCAGAAAAAGAGATCAAAGTTTTTACACCACTAAATATATATTAGAGGTGGAGATATGGAGGAGGATCATACTGTGTACAGCAGGAGTAGATGTGGTGTGTATACCACTGAACGCTGGAATGTCAACACAGGAAGTCGTTTCTGCCTTTCACGTCGCTGTCCAAAGAAAAACCTGTATCTCCATTTGTGTTGATTTTTACTTTTATGTCTCATTTGATCTCATCAGATGCTGTTTATACCGTGTGGGAATTTCATGAAGAATGGCCCAACAGAAATGGCCCAAAACTGCTCGGAAAGACGTTCGGTTTCATTGACCTTCATTCAAATCAAATGAGGTTTTTGGCCTCTCCTGTAAAGTTGCCATTTTGGAGATACCTGTTTTCTCGGGACAGCGGCGATGTCTTCATTTGAGATGAAGGTTATGAGCACGGGCTGACGCAAAGTTAAACAACCTGCTACTGAAAGCTCTTCCTACTGGCTATAATCCCTTTACACTAGCAGCTAAAGATATGGGAGACTCTTCACACACTGACCTGCAACAGGGTTTAGTTTAGTTCACTAAATATATTGTTACATAACTCAACTAGAATATTCACTGCACAGCTACCTAAAAGTGTTTGTTATTACAAATAAAAATATATATCAATTTATTTCCTGATTAATTTAATTTAAAATTTAATTTGATTCAATTTAATTAAAATGTATTTTTTTTATTTAATTTAAACTGTATTTTTTAAATTTTATTTAATTTCATTTAAAATGTATTTTTTTTAATTTTATTTAATTTTATTTAAAATGTATTTTTTAATTTAATTTAATTTCATTTCATTTTTAAGAGTATAAATAAAAGTTTAGAAGTCTGTTTCAACATTCAGTCTGTAAGGAAAGCCAGAGCTGAGCTGAGTTCAGTCTACTGCCGTGTTACTTTTTATTTACCAATAGAGAAACTAAATAGTTATCATAATAACCCTGAACTCCACCCAGCTACTTCTCTTCAGCTCCGTTTGCGTGCCCTGGTTTCCTGAGCGTTTGCTGAAGCCGGGTGGCCTTCAGCCCTGCCCAGTGCCAAAATAGACACTCTATGGAAAGAAAGCATGTGCATCATTACAGGATGTGAGAATGAGACATTCAGCATGCTAAGATTAGAGAACAATCGGACCTGAAAGCACAGAGCTAGTGCTGTCCAACCAGAGTCTCGGCTCTCCAGTCTAACAGTTCATTAAACCACCTCCCTGTATCTACACTCACTGTCCATCTCATCAGCTCCACTGACCATATAGGACACTCTGCAGGTGTACAGGTCCAGACTGTAGTCCATCTGTTTCTCTGGAGTGTGTAAACACTGTGTCCACTCACTGTCCACTCTATTAGACACTCCTACCTCGCTGGTCCACCTTGTAGATGGA
>JAMWET010006506.1:27500-157500 GCA_024036415.1 Prochilodus magdalenae
AACATGGGTTCTGGTTTTAAAGTTCTTAACTTCAGATAATGTTCCTACGAGCAGTAAAACTCCCAGACTTACATGACATCTACCAGTCCCGCCGCCCGGGGACATCTACCAGTCCCGCCGCCCGAGGACATCTACCAGTCCCGCTGCCCACAAGCCATCGGGTTCCTGAACAAGCTGTGAGCGTTTCACCAGTACTACTGCACTCTGACACTTGATAATATTATTAATAGATCACATCACTGTTATGGACCATATCACTGAGTCACTTTATACATACCACTAATTATATCTATCTATCTATCTATCTATCTATCTATCTATCTATCTATCTTCTCCTCCTGATTATCCTTGTCTAATATGTGGTACATATCAAAGAATCTCCACATAGGACCCTCCTGTATACCCTGTAGTTTGTATTATTTAATATATATCGCTTTTAACTAGTATATGGTAACCCCAGTGCTGACACCTAGAGAGAACAATACACAGACCTATATAAAGCATAAGTGCACTACCTGGCAACCCAACCCAGCGCTCATACCT
Organism: Prochilodus magdalenae; assembly: GCA_024036415.1. Classification (NCBI taxonomy): domain Eukaryota; kingdom Metazoa; phylum Chordata; class Actinopteri; order Characiformes; family Prochilodontidae; genus Prochilodus; species Prochilodus magdalenae. The sequence continues at coordinate 28,044 of JAMWET010006506.1, forward strand.
AGACAGAATAATGCTCAGACACATATATAAAGCATAAGTGCACTACCTGGCAACCCAACCCAGCGCTCATACCTAGAGAGAATAATGCACAGACATATATAAAGCATAAGTGCACTACCTGGCAACCCAACCCAGCACTCATACCTAGAGAGAATAACGCACAGACATATATAAAGCATAAGTGCACTACCTGGCAACCCAACCCAGCACTCATACCTAGAGAGAATAACGCACAGACATATATAAAGCATAAGTGCACTATCTGGCAACACCAACCCAGTGCCAACACCTAGAGAGAACAATACACAGACATATATAATGCATGAGTGCACTACCTGGCAACCCAACTCAGCGCTGCCCTGCTGTAGAGTAATAAGTCCCACCTCAATAAACCTGAGACCTGAACTATGAGCTTCAGTGTTAACTACGACTGAACGCTTTAACTGCAGTGTCCAGAGAATGTTTAGAAGAAGACCAGTCTCCTACCTTTAGAAAGAACATTCTGGAAACCACAAGGAACTGCCCATGGAAACTTTAACGGAACATTTCATTGCATAGAACGATTATAGAACAAACCATTTCTAGCAAGGCAGAACTGTGGCATCCTGAGTTTAACAGCCCCATGTTTAAAGTCACTGGGCTTCTCAGTATGGCTGATTCTAGAGCCAGCGTTTGGCTAAAGAGACTGCAAGGCTATGTGCTTGATTGGATTCACCTGTTAACAATGGGTGTGGTCAAAAACACCTGAACTCCATCATTAGGATGGGGATTCACATACACTATATTGCCAAGTATTCACTTATCCTTCTGACGACTACAGGTGTGTGAAACCGAGCACCTAGACATGCAGACTGCTCTTACAGAGATTAGTGAGAGAATGGGTCGCTCTTAGGAGCTCAGCAAGAGACTCTAAACGCTCCCAACTTTGTGGGGACAGTTTGGGGACGGCCCCTTCCTGTTCCAACATGACTGCACACCAGTGCACAGAGCAAGCTCCATACAGACATGGATGAGCGAGTCTGGTGTGGAGGAACTAGACTGGCCTGCACAGAGTCCTGACCTCCTCAACCTGATAGAACACCTTTGGGATGGATTAGAGCGGAGACTGAGAGCCAGGCCTTCTCGTTCAACATCAGTGTCTGACTTCACCAATGTGCTTCTGGAGGAATGGTCAGAAATTCCCATGAACACATTCCTAACCCTTGTGGAAAGCCTTCCCTGGAGAGTAGAAGCTGTAAAAGCTGTAAAGGGTGGGCCGACATCATATTAAACCCTATGGGTTAAGAATGGGATGTCATGCTTTAGTGTACTCTTGGCCACATCACGTATGTGTTGGTTTTTGGGACATCACCGTAAGGATTGGGTTGTTCAGGCTGTGCTTGCACCCTAGCATAGTTATATGGCCAGTAGGAAGGCTATTGGGCACGTTGGGAAACTTGTGTGTACATGCAAAGTCAAGTTCTTGGAACTGGAAATGAGAAGAGCCTTCATAGCTCCTCACCTCTGAGCAGAGTACAGGGTCAGTATTTCCGAGCAGGTGTACAGCCAGGTGTAACACTAGGCTTCCTGCCCACTCTCATCTCCATCTCTTTGACTCTGAATGGCTAATGATGAAGGCCCATTGCTGAAATGAGACTATGGGAGCTAGAGTTACTTTCTCTGGTCCGGACCACAAAGCAGCTTTCAGTGTCCACAGCTAGCGATTCAAAAATGCATCTGCCTTCTACACACTGTACCAAACAAATAAACAAACACAGCAGTCGAGCCGAATCCACGTCAGTACAAATCCGATGAGCTATACATGATTTTATATTAGGGGTAGATCGTCTACAAACCACCACAGGCTACTGAAACACCCTCCAGAAAATTATCCAATCAGGATTGTTTGCTCTGTGGTACATAGGTAGATGCCACCGGGTGAGGTCTCTAATTGGTAAGTACTTCAGGAGCTGGACAGAAGGCCTTCTGCTGATAGGCCTACCAACATAACTGGGCATCTACTGAGTAATCAGCCAGTCGTGATTTGCTTTACAATGGGACTAACTTATCAACACCACTCTAGTCCTTCTGGAGGTTCTACATAAGTCACTGTGAGCAGGTTCCAGGTAGTTGCTAGGATTGGCAGCAGCTCAGAGTCGCTGTAAAGCTGATGTTAGAATTATGCTAACTAGCAAACTAGCATTATTGTAGAAGTCTTGTTTTGTCTGCCTGAGTTTTGAGGTTTACGGCCCACCTCTAATAGTCATGGTTCAGCACTGCCTCACACTGTACACCCATCAGGCATAACAATCGGTCCGCCTCCTTGTATCTACACTTACTGTCCATGTTATCAGCTCCACTGACCATATAGGACACTCTGTAGTTCTACAGGTACAAACTGTAGTCCATCTGTTTCTCTATACACATTATTAGCCTGTTCTTCAATGGCCAGGACCCCCCAGGACCACCACAGAGCAGGTATGATGTGGGTGGTGGATCATTCTCAGCACTGCAGTGACACTGACGTGGTGGTGGTGTGTTAGTGTGTGTTGTGCTGGTGTGAGTGGATCAGACACAGCAGTGCTGCTGGACACCTCAGTGTCACTGCTGGACTGAGAATCGTCCACCAACCAAAACTATCCAGCACACAGTGTCCTGTGAGCAGCGTCCTGTGAGCAGCGTCCTGTGGGCAGCGTCCTGTGTACAGCATCCTGTGCCCACTGATGGAGGACAAGAGGATGACCAACACTGCACTGTGCAGCAGCAGATGAGCTATCGTCTCTGACTGTCCATCTACAAGGTGGACCAGCAAGGTAGGAGTGTCTAATAGAGTGGACAGTGAGTGGTCTCAACACTCCAGCAGCACTGCTGTGTCTGATCCACTCACACCAGCACCACACACACTAACAGACCACCACCACGTCAGTGTCACTGCAGTGCTGAGAATGATCCACCACCCACATCATACCTGCTCTGTGGTGGTCCTGTGGGGGTCCTGCCCATTGAAGAACAGGGTAATACAGTATACAGAGAAACAGATGGACTACAGTATAGACCTGTAGAACTACAGAGTGTCCTTTACGGTCAGTGGAGCAGATGAGATGGACAGTGAGTGTAGATACAGGGGGTATTAATGTCATGACTGATCGGTGTAGACTACGCTACCATGTGATTAAGTGTATGTAAACACTGCCAGTAAGAGAAAGACACGGCCAGAATCAGGGCCTAGATAAGATCTCCCTTCTCACGTAATGCCACGTGGGCTATGTTGACAAAGCGGAACGAACCAAAGAAAGAGAAGATCTAGATAGCAGATAAGAACAGCATTCATCACAATGAAGATGACAGCTGAAAGTGTTTTCAGTGAGGCACGCTAACATGGGCAGAATGTAGCTCTGCTGGTCTAACAGGCTTCAGCGTGCGGCGCTATGCGAGTACCGATTTCCTAACACACACTGCTACTCATAGACACGTAGCTGCTCTCGCCAGCTCGGCACCGGAGAGCTACTGTTCAATGGATATGCATTTCCATGAGAATGATTAGGCTAATTATCAGCACTGTCTATTAAGAAGATCCATACAGTCCTGAGAGTAAAGGTTCCCTACATGGTTCTTGGCCTAGACGTGTAGAAAAGCCTTCAACTAGTACATAGGTAGAGATGTATCATCAAACATAAGCACCCCAGACAACCAGTGAGTCCCCTCTGTGGGGTCTGGGGTGTTCTAGTGATGTGGTAAAGGGTTCTTTGGTTGAGGTGACAGTATATGTTAACCAGAGTGCCTACACTGAGCTACTGGACAGCCAGGTCTGGGCATTTGCTCACCGTCTCATTCACAGAGGAACAAAACGTTCCTATCCTGGTATTCCAAGATGGCAGTTCCTGCATTCACAGGTCTGCAAAAACTGATAGGAATGATGGACATTCAGGAGGATTCACATATCTGGACTGGTCAGCATATTCCCTAGCTTTGAGCCCTCTTGAAGATCTGTGGGAACTACCTGGAACAACCAGGGAAGGCATCAACCAAATCTGGACCAACTGATCAATACTTTGATGGAAGAGTGTCTGAACACTGATGTGGCTACATTTAGAAACTTGTCCAGTACTTGCCCAGTCCAGTCCCAGCTGTTATTGGGGCTTGTGGAGGTGTTACAGGCTAGCTGGTACGTGTGTTTTTCTCCAGAGAGCTCATGTGCCCTTTATGCCATATTGATGTTGGTTCTTTATGCAGTAGAACCATCTGTGACAAGGTTCTTTCTGGGTATTAGGTATTCTGGGTTCTTTCTTCATCACCGCTGTGCGTGTAACATGTCCTAGTGAGTATAATAATAATAATTATTACTAATATTATTTGGGCTATTCTCATTAAAATGACATACATACATCTATATGGAGCCCAACTCGTCATGTTTTCTTTTCCCAGTCTGTGTACAGCTGTCAAACCATCAAACTATCATATTTCACAATTTGATCTCATTGCACACATTAACACACTGACAGCTATTGAGGTTTTACTGTTTAACTCCAGCCACAACTCATGTTGTTGTTATGGTTCCCTTCTGTGCAGTTTGCAAGGAAAACATTAAAGAGATCCGAAAATTAAAAGTAATATTTTTTCTTATTTAAAAATATGTATTCAATATCAGTTTAGAAAATTCTAAAAACACATGTAGACATGCTGCAGCATATATGCAGATACAGGGTATTAATGCATGTCTTTTAATTAACATAATTGTTAAGTTTTAGGCATAATAATAATAATAATAATAACAATAACAATAACAATAACAACAATAATAATAACAATAATAATAACAATAACAATAATAATAATAATAATAATAATATTATTGTCATCATCATCATCATCATCATCATCACCATCATCATTATAATTATCATTATCATTATTATTATAATCATTAGTAGTAGTAGTAGTTGTATCATTATCATTATTAGTAGTAGTATAATTAGTATTATTATTTACATGCAGTATTTTGTAATAAAAATAATAATTATTTTAAAATAACAATAATAATAATTATTATTATGATTGTTTTGAAAATTCTAAAAATAAAATAAAATATTAATAATTATTGTTATTATTATTTTATTATTTTAAAATAATTATTATTTTTATTACAAAATACTGCATGTAAATAATAATACTAATTATACTACTAATAATAATAATGATTGATATTGATACAACTACTACTACTACTAATGATAATAATAATAATGATAATGATAATTATAATGATGACGATGATGATGACAATATTATTATTATTATTATTATTATTATTGTTGTTGTTGTTGTTATTATTATTATTATTATTATTATTATTATTATAATAACTAAATGAATAGTTCAAACTTACATAACCTTGCACATTTAGACCCACAACCATGTGCACAGCCAACACTACAATACAGCTGGTCACAGAAACCCTTCACCCTCGGATCATCCACACCGTAGCTGCAGGCTGATACGGACACATACTGGAAACTCATATATGCCCTCTGAGGCCACGGTGCGGAGAGGAGCCGCCGAGCCGGGAGTCGGGTTACAGCACTTACTGAGCTAGTTTGGAGTTAAGTGACCTACACAAGGGCACAACGGTCAGAGTAAAAACAGAGGCCCTGAACCTACAGCTCACAGGTGAACGCCTGCACATGCGCCAGCTATGACATAACCCTTAAAGAGCCCATATGTTGGAAAATCTAACTTTCCATGCATGTCGTGTGTAAGAGTGTGAGTTACAGAACACACGGTTCACTCCGCAGCGGACTATGGTGCTAAGGCAGCCTGTTTCAGGTTCTTGTGTTTGTGATGTCATAATAAACAAAAACCTTCACATATAACCCACCTGTTTTGTAGCCTACACAATTTAGCCCCGCCCACTCACACGGGAGTCATATCCAATCACCATACAAACAGATCGGGGGGAGGATAGATGGGAGAAATGTAGGATATGGGCCCTTTAAAAATTGGCACCATCATTCCAGAACGAACATCCAAAGCCATGAATAATGAACTTTGATGACTTTGGCTGAAGGGTTTAGCTCTCGGTAATATTTTTGCTCATGACTGGGGTAGTATTTTAAAGTTTGGGGTCAACCGGCTGGCTTTATGACAGACTCGGTTCTTTAGCTACTAATATACAACCTGGAGTTTGAAACCCGGATGTGGTCTTGGACTCGGAGCGCCGGTTGATCCCACATCAGGCAGCCACCACTACAGACATCCAGTGAGCAGTGGTGTCCTCCATGAGTCCTCCTGTTAGTGCAGCACCATTGGCAGACGGCTGCACCACGCAGGACTACATGCACGCAGACCGTTACCACGACTGTCCTTAACACCACGTCACCGTCACCAAAGACTGCAGTGGTGTCGTACCAGACTGGCATGGAGTGACTCAGAATGGCAGCGGGTCATCTTCAGTGACGAGTCCCGCTTTAGTCTTGGTGGAGACACCCAATGAACCCGTGTGGAGGCACCATGGTCAGCACCGAGATGAACGGTTTGTCGTCACACGTCCAGAAGGCCTGGTGTCCCTCCACCTCCACCCCTACCGCACCATCTGCAGGAACTGTGTGAGGATGTTCAAGCTGCATGGGATGGATTATCACAGGACACCATTAGGAACCTCTACAGCTCCATACCGAGACGTCTGGCATGTAGGGTTAGCAAACATGGCCGCCCGACTCCACCATACTGAGAGACAGACTTCTGTATGTGTAGCTCAATAAATATTGATCATATCAGTCTAAACTTATCATCAGCTATTGATCCTGGTCACCTTTATCCTCCTTCCCAACAGCACCGCACTCCCACACCTCCTTCTGGGTGCAGCTGTTGTTGGGATGGATGAGTGTGTAAACTTTACATACAGGTGTAGAAACAGAGTAGTGTCCGCCAGAAGTGAGCTTCCATACATTTGCACCTACATAAAATAAATAAATAAATTAATTAACTAGTTGATTAATAATAACCTGATCAGTCCTCAGGGAGGCTTGTTATGGTTTCACTTCAATGATGATCTATTGTGGCTGGAACAAGTATAACAGCTTCCTACTTCCTGCTGACTCACGTGTGGTATTTCCCGTCAGCCTGCACATCAAGCCTGTTATCTGTCTCCAGCCTGAATCAGGATGGACATAAAGTTACGTGCAGGAAATAAAAACAAATACTGAATTCTAGTTCAGCAGCATCAAGTGGGCGGAGCCAGTGATGAATCAACAGTGAAGTATGTTCAATTGCTTTATGCAAATACACATTTGGCAGATCAGAGATTAGAGACAGGACAGATAAACTCACACACTCATTTAGACACCCATATACATATCAACACAGAGCACTGCGCATGAGTCACCAACCACCCATCACGTATCTGATTTCCAGTCAGAGTGGCCGGGAAGGGCTGGTGTAAACAGAAACACACACAGAGCCTCATAGTTCTCCTCTCCCTCAAAGACGAAAGCTTCGAGCTGTACATGTGAAGGGCACAGTTCTGGTGGCTCTATCTGGTTTTCCAGGTGGTTGTTAGGAGCCTCATGTAAGCTCACTCAGACCAAAATTGAATCCCCTGTGACTGAAACGTTCCTAACAGGGCGTAGCACCTCCACAAGCACCTATGACTGGATTGGGCATGGACTGGACTAGTTTCTGGATGTAGGCCACGTCAATGTTCATTCACTCTTGCATCAGAGAATTGAGCAGTTGGTCCAGATTTGGTGGATGCCTTCCCTGACCCAATTCCGAGGAGAATTCCCTGTAGACTGGGATTTTAGCCACTGCTGGAAGACCCGTATGACCGTACGCTGCTTCCATACACCTGCAGATTCAGCTGCTTCCTTCACACTATGGTCTTTGGCCACGCCCACATGCACTCCCTCCTTTTAGCCAATCATTAACATCTGCTCTTTAGCATTTTCCACACATGGAACGAGACATTCCCTGCACTGTAGCACCTCTTCCCAATCTATGGATCCCGTCCCTCACACCCCGCATCATCTTCATGCAGCGCCACCTGCAGGAGCCTGAAGTTACTACCACCTTATACTCTAATAATTTGTCACGCTCAGTTATTGTTGTTTGTCCATTTTTTGATATTTCCATTTAAACTGGTTGTATGGATCATGTACTGCTCGAACCGTCTTCATCTTAAACCTGTATAAGGTACGTGAATAATGAAGGGTGGTCTGTGACTTGTGCACTTGCACTGTAGTAGTTCATCATGTGTACATCATTGGATGACTAGAAAGTCTCAATGAGATATGAAGATCACAGTATATGTACATATGCACCTTTGGAAGAATGTAAACTTGGGAATAAAACGAGATCCCAAATTAGAGGAACATTCAGACAACACCTTTTCAAACACATTAGGGCTGCTGTTGTTGTAAACTGCATGTTTAAGTAGAAAAGAGGGTCAACTGAGGACCTACGTCGTACAGCGTCACGACTGACCAGTCAAGAACAAGGGCGGCTTCTTTACAGCCGGCTACGGAGAAAGGAATTCTCAAACATCTGGCACTCTACAACAGTCAGCACGAAGATTAAAGTGGACCTACTACGCTCGTTCTTAACGCGGCTAATTTTTCCAAAACACATTATCCTTCCTCGTACTGTACATCTGCATTCAACCATCTTGATATGCGTCTTTAAATCCCGCCTTCTATTGTGTGCAGTTCGCCCACTCTGACCTGACTGGAGAAGATCAAAAGGGTAGCGGTATCCTGCCACAATCCTGGCCCTACATGCACCCAACAGGGTCCCTGTTACGTGATGACATCACCAAGTAACAAAGCAAAAGGCTGGAACTCCAACATGGCAGCTGTTAGCCATTTTCCACCAATGTGGAACCGGTTCCGTTCTGGTTCCCACACCTAATCTTGAACCGTTTGGTGCTTTTCTACAAAAAATAAACAGATTCAGAGCCCGAAAAGTTTGTTCCCAACTGGAACCGAAGGATATTAGATTTTTTAGCACAAACTGGGACGACATCTGTGAGTGATTCAGTTGTTGAGGGCAAAGAAAGAAACAATGGCGATGGCTGTTAGTCTGCAGGAGAACCTCCTCTACTTCTTTTCATCAACAGCAGTTGGTCCGTGCTTGCTTTCTGGATGTAAATGAACATCTGGAATAACAGCACGAACACTCGCAGGTGATCTATACGGACCACCATCTTGGAACTACTGTTCACTAGCGCCCTGTATCAGTGGCCTCTGTTGACTGTGATGACATCAGGTTCCCTGAATAGCACCAAGGTTGTATATAGCCTGAACAGAACCAACTCAGGAACCAGGGTTCTTTAGGTCATCTTTAGACATCATCACACCTTTCAGTGGGAATGTTTTAACCACGGACTGGAGAGTTAACAAAGGCACAAAGGCAGCCTCCAAAAAGTTCTCAAAAGTGTGGGAACATTTCACACTTGACTAAGATGACGGTTTTCAGATGTACCATGGGCTAAGCTGAGCTTAGCTGGCATGGGAGACAACCCTCGGCCATCTGAGAAGAAAACGTATCGGATGAAGAAGGTTAGTTAAGCTGGCTAGCTAGCTTGCTAACGTTATAAGCCGCCCTACTTTATCTCATGAGCTGTAATATGTTCTATTTCGAAATGCATGTTCTCCTGAATCGTTAACGGAGTTGGATTCATGATCTGCATAATAATCAGCAATAATCGATCGATTATTGGACAATCCATTTTTTTGTTGCAGACCCATTAAAAAGACATTGTCCGAATGTCCCCTAAAGCTACATTTAACATTCAGCAACAGACAGAATGCCTCCGTTCAGAAATCAACTCCATCTATTTACAACAAGAAGTACAAGGTGACATAAGGCATAGGAAAAGTCATGTTATATACACCACATTCAAATTTACAGTACTAGCTTGATGAGCAGTAAACATTGGAAAACCTTTGAAGAACAAGTCGCTACTCCTGCAACGCGTCACGGTTTTCACATTGCCTTGTTCTTTTCTATTCTTTATTGGCTGTTAGAAAACAAGAAGGCACAAAACACACATTTCAACTAAACTTGTGTCCATTTACAGAAATAGAGAGATGACATACCAGAAAAGGTACAAAAAGAAAAAGTGAATAGTCCACGGAGTAGAGTCTTTCACGTTACTGAGGTCAATGTTTGTTCTTCAGTTCAAAGCGGCTGTACACCTGCCTCAACTTCATTTGGTTGTACTGATTAACCAGGTCTAGCTTGCTGTGGCCCAGGGTCATGCGCTTCTCGTCCCGGCGGTTGATCCAAGTGTCTGGACCCGTCCGTTCCTTAGGCATAGGGCCTGGCGGAGGAGGACCCTGCATGCTCTCTGGCTCATTCTGCGAGAGATCCGGACCGCCATAGGCGGTACCCTGGTAGACGGGGGTGTCCTTCTCTTTGGTTGGGGAAAATATGTCTGCAAATTTACCGAAAAGGGGATTCGTGGGACTGCGCACTTTTGAGGGTTGTTTACTCTCCATGGGAGGAGTCGGAGTAGCTTTGGTGCCACTGTGGTAGTAATTCTTGTGGTCATAGAGACCCATAGCCTGGAATTTGGATGTTGGAGCAGCATGGTTTCCCCGGAAGTACTCTGGCGTTCCTGCTTTGGTCCATTCAGCCCCAGAGGAATGACCACTCGATGTCAGATGCTCTTGCGTTGGACTCTGCAGGGTGTCGTTGGGCGATCCCCTGCTGACCTGGTTTCCTTGAAGCCCAGGACTCGAAACCCCTCTTCTCTCCGGACTTTTGAGCGGGTTCGTGTCCTTCTTCTCTTGGGTCACCTTGTAGACTTGAGGGTTCAAGCCAGGAGCAGCTTTGATGCTGGACACGCTGTTGCTGGACTGGCTGCTGGAGTTCTCAGACCACACCTTTTCTCTATCCTTGCCCCCTCTGTCCATGAAGAACTCGATAGTGGGCATCTGCATGCTGTAAGAGTAATAGGGCAGTCCCTCCTCGTCAGCGTTATGGAAGCGGTCGATGATCTGGGAGTCAGCGTAGAGGCAACGGAACTCCCGGTCGAAGCTGTCTGCGATCCGGCCGGAGAAGTGCAAAACCATGTTGCTGTGCACCTGAGCAGACAGCCAGGTAAAACTAGAGAAGGAACCGAAAAAGAAAAACCCAATGTTACAGGCTGCACAGAATTAGTTTAGAAAACACTCTCTCACTCATTCATCTTCTGAACCGCTTTATCCTTCTGGTTCCTGGGGGGCATATCCCAGCACTCAATGGGCAAAAGGCAGGAAACACCCTGGACAGGCCACCAGTCCAATCACAAGGCAGACACATACACACTCATACACAAACTAACACCTTGTGGGACAATTTAGCATCTCCAGGTCACCTGACTGCATGTCTTTAGACTGTGTGAGGAAACCGGAGCACCCAGAGGAACCCTACAGAAAGGTCGCGGGATACCCCAACTGGGAATCAAACCCAGGCCCTTCTTGCTGTGAGGCAACAACACAACCCATTGCTCCACTGGCGGTTGGTGTGGCGCAATGGATAGCACCACTTCTCACTGAGCAACCACACCATGTGGGAGACGGGGGTTCGATTCCTGGTCTGGGTCACTACGCTGTGCTACACCAGTAAGAGTCCTTGGGCAAGACTCCCAACACTACCCCGGCCAACTGTTGCTAGATTAACCATGTAAGTCGCTCTGGTGTCAGCTAAAAGCCGTAAATGTAAATGCACTGTACCATGCTTGTTTAGTCGCTCTGGATTAGCCACTGGATTAGAGTTACATGCTCCAGTTTTCCCAAAACACCATGTGTGCCTCACACTGTACATCTATAATCACCCTCTGTTAGAGCTCCTGTGATTTTAAGCCCCGCCTCCTGATGAGCCCAGTGTGCCATGATTAGCCAGCTCACCCACTCTGTTCTGACTGGTCAACTTCCAGAGTGGCATCCTGCTACAAGCGCCGCCCCCACACCCATGAGGCTGTTCCTACAAGAGTATCTGAACATTGATGTGGCCTACATCCAGAAACTTCCATGCCAAATCCAATTACCGCCGTTATACATGCCCCTGGAGGTTTAACAGGCCAGCAGGTGCGTTTTAGTGCCCTTTTATTTGGTTCATGTTTTTGTCAGGTGACCTTATTGTTGTTGTGTCCCCAACCCTACATCGCATGCACATCCACACTATGGTCTTGTATAAAATGCTTCCCGCTCACAGTAAAAGTCATTGCTTACAATTTAAGGTGGGATCTAAAGGTCTTTACCGCTAAGAGGTGATATAGGACAAGCCTTTATGGCTCCTTATGACTGTATATGTAAAATAGAAGATAAGATACATACGCCTTATACTGCTTTAAAAGGATGTCACTAACTTTATAGGACACATGCCAGGAAACAAGATCATCAGGCAGGTTAATTTATCACCAGTTAAGAAGCAATAAATGCTACTGATTTCCTGACAAACTCTACATACGGGAGGTAAACAGAGATCTACATAAGCTATTCTACCGGCAAAGCCCTTTACACTTTGGAACAAGCCTCACCCACTATGTACACTCATCTCAGTGCTCACCCACTAACTAAACCCGAAGCACCAGGCCGGTAACATGCTCTAACAGTACAACACATCCTCAGCTAAATCACGAGGCTGAAGCTGACAGCTTTGTATGTAGATTCTAGAGAGCCGACTTCTTCATCAAATTGTACGCCCCACCTTAAATGGTGCCGCAGTTACAGTCCGGAGAGTTTGCTTCTTATTTGAATGGTCTGTTCCACCTTAAACAATGCCGCAGTCACAAAATTTTTATTCCACCTTAAATGCTCCAGGAATTATAATTCTGGAGAATGGGCTTCTTATTCAAATTGTCCATTCCACCTTAAATGGTGTCAGAGTTACATTCTGGACTGTTGGCTTCTTTGTTTTGCCAGCTAGTTATTTCAACTATCCATTCCACCTTAAATGGTGACAGGTACATTATGGCCAGTACAGCAGTTATACTTTATATATGGCAAGCATAAGGCTTATACTAATTTTCCATCCCACCTTAAATGGTGCAACAAATACATTCTGGAGTGTGGGCTTCTTATTCACATTGTCTGTTCCACCTTAAAATGGTGCCTCAGTTACAGTCTGGAGAGTTTGCTTCTTATTTGAATGGTCTGTTCCACCTTAAACAATGCCACAGTCACCAGCTGGAGAGCTGACTTCCAAACTAAATTTTTATTCCACCTTAAATGGAGCTGAAAGAGTTGGACTGCTTTTGCCAGCTATAAATCTGAAGTGTCAGTTCCACTGTAAATTGTGCTACAGATACATTCTGGCGATTTGGCTTTTATTCCACATTAAATGCTCCAGGAGTTATAATTCTGGAGAGTGGGCTTCTTATTCATATTGTCCATTCCACCTTAAATGGTGGCAGGTACATTATGGCCAGTACAGCAATAATACTTTATATATGGCAAGCGTAAGGCTTATACTAATTTTCCCTTCCACCTTAAATGGTGCAACAAATACATCTGGAGAGTGGGCTTCTTATTCGCATTGTCTGTTCCACCTTAAATGGTGTCAGAGTTACATTGTGGACTGTTGGCTTTTTTGTTGTGCCAGCTAGTTATTTCAACCATCCATTCCACCTTAAGTGGTACAGGAATTATATTTATACTGGCAAGTATAAGGTTTATACTAATTTTCCATTCCACCTTAAATGGTGCTGCAGTTACAGTCTGGAGAGTTTGCTTCTTATTTGAATGGTCTGTTCCACCTTAAACAACGCCGCAGTCACCGTCTGGAGAGCTGACTTCCAAACAAAATTTTTATTCCACCTTAAATGCTCCAGGAATTATAATTCTGGAGAATGGGCTTCTTATTCAAATTGTCCATTCCACCTTAAATGGTGTCAGAGTTACATTCTGGACTGTTGACTTTTTTGTTGTGCCAGCTAGTTATTTCAACTATCCATTCCACCTTAAATGGTGACAGGTACATTATGGCCAGTACAGGAATTATGGCAAGTATAAGGTTTATACTAAATTTCCATTCCACCTTAAATGGTGCAACACATACATTCTAGAGTGTGGGCTTCTTATTCGCATTGTCTGTTCCACCTTAAAATGGTGCCTCAGTTACAGTCTGGCATTTTGGCTCCTTTTCCTAATATTTAATTCCACCTTAAATGGAGCAGCAGTCACAGTCTATCGAGCTGTCTTCTTATTACTGTCAGTCCCACCTTAAATAGTGCTGCAGTTACATCCTGGAGAGTTACGACATTCCAGAGCCACCTGAATATAACGGCTGCACCATTTAAGGTGGAATGGAAAACCTGACTCATTACTGTAATAAGCTGGTGAGTAAGAATCCAAGCTCAGCTTGATGGCTAAACCCTAACCTAGCTTGACTAAACGAAGGCCCTGGGCGATGTTTTACCTTCAGCCTCGTATAAGCGCTGTGTGAATCAGCAGGAACGGCGACCGCAGCACGCTGAGGAAGCTCAGAACCTTAGCCGTAAGATCAGAGTCGGCTGTTATGACAGCACTGAGCACTGTCTAACGCGAAGGAAGCGCACGCTGGGGATGAGAACCGCCGAATCATCATGTTTTCCTCACTAAGCTGCTAAAATCCCCAGCGGCTTGTTGGGCCGGAGTGAAGTTCAGCTCACACCCTTTCATCCCTGTGCAGAGGCTTCCTGACACTAGCTGAACCACTGGCACTCGTAGCAGGAAGCGGAAACATAAAACTGAGTGACATGAACCAAAGGAAACTTTAGAAAGCACCGTGGCAGATCGGCATGGACTAGATCTAGGCCGGCATCTCAGATGATGTTCATAAGACCAGAGAATGACTATAGGCCTGCATACCGTGCTCTGCTACAGCGTGCACTACATGACGGAGGTCTTCCGAAAGCCTGTTTCAGCTTGCTGCGCTTTAACTGGTAGATATATAGCCTGGTTCTGCTGAAAGCTGGGCGGCACCTTGGCTACTGCTCGTGTTAGGAACAGGTGTTAGGGAGAGCTGGGCTGGGGATTAAATCTCAGAGCTTCTAATACCACCAAACAAGTTACTTCAGCGAAACAGAGTAAAGCAGGCAGCATGTAGGTGGTGGATCATTCTCAGCACTGCAGTGACACTGACATGGTGGTGGTGTGTTAGTGTGTGTGGTGCTGGTGTGAGTGGATCAGACACAGCAGGGCTGCTGGACACCTCAGTGTCACTGCAGGACTGAGAATCATCCACCAACCAACACTGTCCAGCCGGCAGCGTCCTGTGGGCAGCGTCCTGTGGGCAGCGTCCTGTGGGCAGCGTCCTGTGGGCAGCGTCCTGTGCCCACTAATGAAGGACTAGAGGATGACCAACACTGCACTGTGCAGCAGCAGATGAGCTATCGTCTCTGACTGTCCATCTACAAGGTGGACCAGCAAGGTAGGAGTGTCTAATAGAGTGGACAGTGAGTGGACACAGTGTCTAAACACTCCAGCAGCACTGCTGTGTCTGATCCACTAACACCAGCACCACACACACTAACACACCACCACCACGTCAGTGTCACTGCAGTGCTGAGAACGATCCACCACCCGCATCATACCTGCTCTGTGGTGGTCCTGTGGGGGTCCTGCCCATTGAAGAACAGGGTAATACAGTATACAGAGAAACAGATGGACTACAGTCTGGACCTGTAGAACTACAGAGTGTCCTGTATGGTCAGTGGAGCTGATGAGATGGACAGTGAGGTGGTTTTAAGGTGGAGCATGAAAGTCTTACCTGTATGATCCAGCGATGACCTCCTCACAGTCGATGATCATGAATTTCTCCTGGACCTGTCCAGTAAATTTCTTGCCACTTTTGGTGCAGTATGTGTCTCCACATACGCTTCGTATCCGCATAAGCTGCAAAATATCAATTACTGTTAAAAACAGCTCGGCATTTATTTACATCAGTGCTAATCATAGCCAGGAAAGATCACAGCAGTGGCGCACAACGTAAAGCTCTACCGTGAACAATACACAGCTAGATCTGCCGTGATGAGCAGAGTCATAAGAGAATATGACTTGTGCAAATCCCCCTACGGGACCTCGCCTGTAGCCAACACTATGTGAATAAGGTGCTCTGGGGAATCACAGCATGAGGGGAACTTCACCAAAGTCTGTGCATGACTCAGTGGTTGTGGTAAACAAAGTCATTCCGAGTGGGTTTGGGTGTGAAATGGTTGATTGTACAGACTCTGATGTTCATTAGATTCAAGATTCCAGCGGTTATAGTCATGTGCACAGAGAAACAAGCAGCTGCACTGTACAATGGAACTCTTACTCTGAAAATAAATCATCGCTGTCCAAAGAAAAACAAGCATCTCCAAAATGGCAACTTTACAGGAGAGGCCAAAAACCTCATTCAACTGTAATGCAAGTCAATGGAACCAGACGTCTTTCCAAGCACTTTGGGGCCATTTTGGTTGGTCTATTTATCATGCAAATCTCACACAGTGTAAACGACAGCTGCTGTTTTCAAATGATGCATAAAAGTCAAAATGGACAAAAATGGAGATACATGTTTTTGATTGGACATTGACGATATGTATGTATATAAATTAAGAAAAATGGCAATACATGTTATATAACACTGAAAGGTATAGGAGCACAGTGGTGGTGATGGGAACCAGGGGTCACCATGTCTACAGCACACATTTATGCACCATCAGAACCACCAGCGAACCTACAGGTGAATTTTAAGGTAGAATGTTTGTGATGGGATTATTGTGAGAGAACCTAATTGTGTTTCCATTAGGGACTCAACTGCCTCATTATACCCTGAAATTATTTACATTTACGCCATTTAGCTGTCGCCCTTATCCACATATAGCCACTTACAAGGCTGAGCATATTACAGGTAGGGCAATGTCATGTTAGGAGTCTTGCCCAAGGACTCTATTGGTGTAGAACAGTATAGTAGGCCATACCCATACCCCTATACCCAGGCCAGGAATCCAACCCCAGTCTTTTCTCTGGTCGGTTGTGGTGTCAGTCAGCTAATTCATAACTACATGAGGGCGCTTTTAGCTGTGGACGTCTGGCTCCATTCACCACTACTGCGAACAATCCTGTTTCTCTAGGATGGAGCGTTTCACACCCCACCCACTCAGAACGACTTTGTTTACAATTTAACACCTATTAGGCAGAAATGCTTGTGGTACAGCACATAAACTGATGCTGAGGTTTAAATGTGCACCCTACAGTTTCATCGGCCTTGACTTACATTTAGGTGTGAGTTCTGGATGTCCAGTGCTGTGCACATGTCAATGAAGTAACTGAGATTCTTCTCATCCAGCAGAATATACACTGGAATCTTGCGCTTGTTGGAGGCCTCGATTAAGTCACAGAACAAGTCCACGTCTGTGAAAATGTCCATGACTATAGCGATAACCTGCACACACAGAGAAAGCACGAGATGAGGCGGCAGAAGAGCTACAGAAACTGGGTTTAACAGTCAGGTTCATTTACATACAGAAGGTTAGGTTCTAGTTTAGTACTAGCTCCTCGTGGGTTATAGAAATTGAGGTTAGTTTTAAAAAACTAAATAAAACTGCAGTTTCTGAAAAAACTTTAAATTTAAGTACCCAGTTGTTAAATCAGATGAGTTAACAAGCATAAAATTGGAATGGGAGAACATGGGAGGACATGGAAGAACATGGGAGACCCCGGGAGACCACAGGAGAACATGCAAATTCCACATGGGGGAAAAAAAAAAAAAAAAAATAAAAAACTCTGGTTGGGGAATCTAACGCTTCTTGCTGTGAAGCGACAGCACCACTCACCTGTGCCATCCAGACCCATAACACGGACAACTGACCCCCCCACTGCACCCCTCCCTCCAACATAACACATAAACACTGTTTCAAAACATGCATGCAAATGAAGCAGCAAAACAGCACATCGCATTTGTGATGTCATAAAAACCCATGTATTCACATATTTCCAACTAATTAGTCAACAGCGGATTGGCTCCACCCGCACTCACTACAGTTACACCAACCATGGAAGACCTTGAGACCCTGAAATAGCTCTACAAAGATTTTATAAAGACTAAAGTCTGACACATGCTCATATCTGAAGACAAGGTGTCAATAACAAACACATTTGAGTCACTGGTTGGCATCTTCTCCATGTGCTTCATGTTTCTTCTGCTTTTTTCTCATTATCAAAGCTCTCTGGCTTCTGTTCTTCAGTACTCCTAGGGTTCGTCCCAGTTGTGCAGTTAATACTAACACTGTGTTGGAGTGTGTAGTATATAGTACAGTTATGAATGTCAAAAGTTGCGTATACTCAAAAACCCACAATGCACACTTAGGCTGTATTCAAAATGGCATACTACACACTACTCTCATACTAAATCTGCCTAAAAGTAGTATGTAGTATGTGACTTTATTGTAAATCTGTAGTCTACTGGAGATCCCTGGATGGTGCTCTAGTATACAAGTGGAGCTATCTTCAATTTGTACTGCATCCAATGTTTTCATCAGAATGAGCCCCAGAAAGTTAAAGATACAGGTCTGAAGACTAATAAAAGATGAACTCGCTTTAGAGGATCAGTTTTAGAGGGACATAGCTAAGGGGAGCTAACCGCTAGGCTAACCGTAGTTCAGGTATACTGAGCAGCGTTACCAGCAGCTACCCTGTGTAGTGATTGTAGTGGGGTGTGTGTTCATCAGAATGAGCCTCAGAAAGTTAAATATACAGGTCTGAAGATTAATAAAAGATGAACTCGCTTTAGAGGATCAGTTTTAGAGTGAAATAGCTGAAGGGAGCTAACCGCTAGGCTAACCATATCTCAGCTGAACTGAGCAGCGTTAGCAGGAGCTAGCTCTAAACAGTGGATACAGTAATAACAGCTCTGAGGTAAATGTGGGTGTAGTGATTGTAGTGGGGTGTGTGTTTATCAGAATGAGACTCAGAAAGTTAAATATACAGGTCTGAAGATTAATAAAAGATGAACTCGCTTTAGAGGATCAGTTTTAGAGGGACATAGCTAAGGGGAGATAACAGCTAGGCTAACCGTAGTTCAGGTATACTGAGCAGCGTTAGCAGCAGCTAGCTCTAAACAGTGGATACAGTAATAACAGCTCTGAGGTAAATGTGAGTGTGGTAATTGTAGTGGGTTATGTTTTCATCAGAATGAGCCTCAGAAAGTTACATTTTAAATATATATTAAATATAATGTTCACAATTTCCATGAGCCAACGCTAAAACATGTAGTATCAATTCAAAGTTTAATTTTATGAGATAAAAAGAGGTCAGTAACCATGCAGTAAAAGAGTTACGACTGTTATCCTGAAACAAAGTCCACATGTGTGTCAGAAAAAGACCTTTGGCCCTTCAAAACTGAAAGTGTGTTTCAGCCAGTTTAATGCCAGGATAAACATAACAATGCCTCAAAATTCTTGTGAGGTTTATTTCCCTGCATCTGAAAAATAATAATCTGAAACTTTGAGTACAAGGAGGCTTGAATACTTCACACACACTGCACTACAGTAAGCCCAGTTACACAGTGACTATACGATGAATATTCAACGAGGTCCAATGTTTGTGTGTGTTTATGTAAATAACGTCTTATCACGGCCGTTACCCACCAGGACTGCACTGGCAAGAATTCAGTGATACAATATGCATTGAAATAAATTAGTTATGATTCACTGGTATTCAAATATTCAAATAACAAGAGCTGCAGTTTTAATAACAGGCTGTCTTATTAATACTGTGTCTTATATGGAGAACGCTCACATAATATTAGAGCCTTTAAACGGCCTGTAGATGAGTTAGACCAATTAGAGGCAACTGAGAAAGAGGATGCTCTGGTCCTACTAACTAAATAACAGGCCCTGGACTTCAGTTCCCAGAAAATAACAGCAATTTGAACTGCAGTCGCGTCACAGATCAGAAAAATCACAATTAGATATCTCCTCTAAATCGTTCAGACTTACCTACACCCTAATAAATAGAGCTGGGTAATGTATCAATAATTATAAACTATGGTGCAATACAATAAACTTTTCTGAACATATCATCTATATCAATTAGAGATAGGTCATATGGCAAAATGTCATAAAGCGATATTAGAAGACGTTCCTGACATCTGATAAGTAACAACATGCAAAACAAGCTTACATTTTTACACATACTACCAAACACTGTAAATTCAGTTAATAGTTTTCAACGTTCTTCACACTGTGCTGCACTAAATCCAGCTAAACTAAACTAATTATGCTCTTTCTGTGTTCAAAAATGCATTTAGAGTGGTTTAAGTATTGTCAATATGCTCAGAAAAGCACAGTGACCCATTGAAAAGTGATCTCAACAACAATACATATTTCCATATTGGCCAGTTCTAATATCAGCACTTGTAGAGGACGGACCAGATGCATGTTTCATTATTAAGAGAGCAGAGTTACCACATTATCACATTTAACTGGGCTTAAACGGTTAAACCGGAGGATAACACAGTATATACAAACGGTAAATATAAAAATCAGTGCATTCACACAGATTCCGATGGTGTTTTTAAGGTAGCACCGCTGTTTGTTTTCTCTGTTCCAACTAATCAGATATCTGAATATTGTGTACATATTTACACACAAGTATCTAACGTTAGCCATACGCCCTTACACTACCTGTTTACGGTGGAGTGGAAGAGTCCAATAGCTGAAGATGGACTACAACATAGCTATTTAGTGGCCAGAGCTGGTTTAAACATCAATACTGGGTTTTTGAGAACCGATACTTCATCAGAAGACATAACACTGTGATGCTCGGTTGATGGATATTTCTTAGAACCCCATTTCCCACCCTCTCTTTATTTCTTTAAGCCCATCATATGCAAATGAGCTCTATTCTTATTCAAAACACACAGTCTGGAGTCTTAACACTTCAGTGTGAGCTGCTACGGCGGCTAGACTGACGAATAGAGTGACTGTGATAATGTAAATGGGGTTGTTTTTGTGACATCACAAACACAGTGAACTGAAAATCGCCTATTTTTTGGAGCGTATTGCCCACATATAGGCTGGAGGGTGGTGTTTACATATTATTTTAAAATCATAGGGTGCGTCCCAATTGCACACTCCAAGGAGTGTTGGAGCATGTAGTATATAGTCCAGCTATAAATGAAAGTTGTGGACTCAAGTGTACTCAAAAACCCACAATGCAGACATAGGCTGTATTAAAAAATACCATACTACATTCTACTCCTGAACTAAAACTGTCTAAAAGCAGTATGTAGCATATAGTATGCAACCAAATTGTATATCTGTGTTGCACTGAAGAACCCCGGATGGTGTTCTACTCCAGTCAGAGTTTCTAGTATACAGGTGGAGCTATCTTCAGGGTGGACTGCATTCCATCATGCACTGCGGCCTCACTATCAGCCTGCTTCAGCCAGAGAAAATGGTGGTGGGTAACACTGGGGAGCTAAACACAGCCCACTCCGAGTATAACTGTGGGTGTAGTGATTGTAGTGGGGTGTGTGTTCATCAGAATGAGCCTCAGAAAGTTAAATATACAGGTCTGAAGATTAATAAAAGATGAACTCGCTTTAGAGGATCGGTTTTAGAGTGAAATAGCCGAGGGGAGCTAACAGCTAGGCTAACCGTATCTCAGGTGAACTGAGCAGTGTTAGCAGTAGCTAGCTTTAAACAGTGGATGCAGTAATAACAGTTCTGAGGTAAATGTGTGTGTAGTGATTGTGGAGGGGTGTGTGTTCATCAGAATGAGCCTCAGAAAGTTAAATATACAGGTCTGAAGATTAATAAAAGATGAACTCGCTTTAGAGGATCAGTTTCAGAGTGAGGTAGCCGAGGGGAGCTAACAGCTAGGCTAACCGTATCTCAGGTGAACTGAGCAGCGTTAGCAGCAGCTAGCTCTAAACAGTGGTTACAGTAATAACAGCTCTGAGGTAAATATGAGGTAACTGGTCATATGACTGTATTAGTGTACTACACTGTAGGTCAGAACTTGTTACTGTACTATATACCACACACGGGGGGCGTATACAGTGTGCAGTACATACCACTGTAGTATACAGTGTGCAGTACATACCACTGTAGTATACAGTGTGCAGCATCTTCGAGTACCATTTCGAAGACAGCCTCAGAGCCAGCGGATTCTTGAGTATGGCAATAATGGGCATTATTTACCCACAATTTAAAGGGATATGGCAAGAAATGAGCTTTTCATGTCTGGAAAAGTCTAAAAAAAATGATGGATGGTGATGCGACAGTGGCTGTGCCTTGTAGGACCAGAAATGGTGTATAAATGTGACCTCCACCCAGATCTGTCCGAACAGCCTTTAAAAATGTATGTATTTTAGTAAATAATGTGTTTATTTGTTTGTGTTCTGAAGAAGAAGCAGTCTTCAGAGTCCAGCTTGGCATGACGTAAGCGTAATCACTTCCTGTTAGTAAGAAACTATGTAGTATGCTAATATTGTGTATGCTACCTTGCAAATATCATACTATTAGGATTAGTACAGTATATATATATATATATATATATATATATATATATATATATATATATATATATATATATATATATATATATTGCATGATATGGGTCCTTTAAGTACTGCTGACGTCCACAGTATACATAGAGAAGTTGAGCAAGATGTTATTTATCACTATAACATTTTTAATAAGTGATTAAAGGGATTGGCTAGATTTATGTACAGACCACATGAAATAGTAGATCAAGGCTTTTATGAAAAGTTTGCGGGCCTGAAAGCGATGTCATCAGTAACCGGGGAAGGTCGTACTGTAGTAAGCAGTTCACAAAACAATGAGGCTGTTGTCACAATACTGTGACCCACTTCACAAGGAAAAGGAGCTTTGACTGGAAGCAATACACTGCAGGGTTATTAAATTGAGCATTTTAATCTTCTGTTTTCGGTTTGAAGAGGCTGTGAATTATTCATGTTTATGGCCTGTCACAGTTTCAGAGACCCACTTCATAAAGATGAAGACTGAGTGGTTAGTTTGAGGCATGTTTGAGGGGAAATGGCCAGCTTTAATGGTGACAATAAAAAACACAAGTTGACCTAAATGCTAAGGAAACACTCAGCTGAGGGCTTGGATTAAGTTTCTTGTTTGCCAGTTTCTTGTCCACTCCACCTTAAATGGTGAAACAATGACATTCTGTCAAGTTGGCCTCTAATTTGCCAGCTTCTTATTCAAACTCTCCATTCCACCTTAAATGGTGTGACAGTTACATTCTGTCAAGTTGGTCTAATTTGCCTGCTTCTTATCCAAACTCTCCATTCCACCTTAAATGGTGTGACAGTTACAATCTGTCAAGTTGGTCTCTAATTTGCCAGCTTCTTATTCAAACTCTCCATTCCACCTTAAATCGTGTGACAGTTACATTCTGTCAAGTTGGTCTCTAATTTGCCAGCTTCTTATTCAAACTCTCCATTCCACCTTAAATGGTGTGACAGTTACATTCTGTCAAGTTGGTCTAATTTGCCTGCTTCTTATCCAAACTCTCCATTCCACCTTAAATGGTGTGACAGATATGTCAAGTTGGTCTCTTACTCGGCAGCTTCGTATTTGAGCAGTCCGTTCCACCTTAAATGGTACAGCACTACTATTAAGGTAGCTCTAAAATGTAGTAAGAAGCCTGCGCCTGCTGCACTATTTAAGGTGGAATGGACAACTCAGATAAGAGCCTGGTTAATAACAAAGCCAACTTTCCATATTGCAGCTGTTGCGCCATTTAAGGTGGAACAGATAATTCAGGTACAATAAACTAGAGAATAATAAACCAACTCGCCAGAATGTTCCTACTCCTCCACTTAAGGTGGAACTGAAAATTCAAATAAGAAGCTGGTTAGTAAGAAGTCAACAAGCCAGAATGTAACTACTGTAGCATTTAAGGTGGAGCGGAAAATTCAAAACAGAAGCTGGCGAACGAGAAGCCAATTTGCCAGAATATACCTACTGAAAAAAAGTAAAGGTGGAACGGAAAACAAATGCTGGTGAAAAAGCTGACCATGCACTATTTAAGGTGGAATGGAAAATTCAGATAAGCACCTAGTGAATAAGAAGCCAACTCGTCAGAACCTACCTGCTGTAGCTTTTAAGGGGGAATATGGAATTCAAAACAGGAGCTGGGGAATAAAGTCATCTCGCCACAGTACACACACTGAACAATTTAAGGTGGAACTGGACATCCAAAACAGAAGCTTAGGAATAAGAAGCCAACTTGCCAGAATGTACCTGCTGCACCGTTTAAGGTGGAATAGGGAATTCAAAACAGAAGCTGGGGAATAAAAAGTCAACTCGCCATAATACACATACTGAACAATTTAAGGTGGAACTGGACATCCAAAACAGAAGCTTAGCAATAAAAAGCCAACTGGCCAGAATGTACCTGCTGCACCGTTTAAGGTGGAACTGACAATTCAAAGAAGAGGTCTACTTTGTCAAGTGGAGTAGTAGACCCTTGTGAAAGGGGACAACAACCTCCTTTGCATACTCCGTCAACTCGGAGCCGTGTGCTTGGTCTTACCTTCTTGGCTTTATTGATAAGCGATCGGATCAGATCTTTCACGTTTTGGGTTTTGTCTCTCTGAAAGTAGATCTGCGTCTCGGAGGGGCCGAAGCGGTTGTTCACCTCCGGCCAGCCTAGCTCCAGCATAGGCGGCTCTTCATCGGACATCATGGGGAAGTAAGTCCCGGAGGTGAGCTCGGACACCGTGTCCCCTTCCCCGCAGTCCCGCTCGCCTCCATTCAGCCCGTTTTCAGCGCTGGCGCTCTTGGCCGCGTTCTCGGAGATGTACTGAATCTCCAGCGACGATAGAAAGTTCAGCTCCCGCTCCTCGCTCAGCACTCGCCGGTACTCCTTCTCGCCGCTCTCCAGCAGGGCGTCCGTGGCGAGTCTGGCCGTCTCGTTGTGGCTCAGCTCCAGCGCTGAAACCTGTCTCCAGGGGTTCTTCACCTCCTCCAGGCGGGTGGCGAGTTTGCCCAGCGCTTTGCGCCCGGAGTTGGGCACCGGCCGCAGGCCGTCCGAGTTCATCATCATCGCGTGCGGAGCTGCGTCTGCGTGTGGGGAAGCAACAAGTTCAGCAGTCACTGACAGCGGGGGAACTTGCTTCGAGTCATAGTAATGTAGATAGGAGGAGGAGGAGGTGGAGGAGGCGGAGGGTAAGAAGGAGGAGGAGGGTAGGAGCTGCTCCCGGGGGAGCCCTTTTCGCTTTGTTGATCGCTGCTGAGAAACTCGACGCTTCCA
The DNA here is from genome assembly GCA_024036415.1 of Prochilodus magdalenae. Classification (NCBI taxonomy): domain Eukaryota; kingdom Metazoa; phylum Chordata; class Actinopteri; order Characiformes; family Prochilodontidae; genus Prochilodus; species Prochilodus magdalenae. The sequence continues at coordinate 53,258 of JAMWET010006506.1, forward strand.
CCGTCTTTACCTGGCGTCGTGTTTAACCTGCACCGAGCTCCGCCTCCTTTATCACATGACACGCTAAACAAGCCCGGTGTCCTTTTCTCCACCCGCTTTCCGACAAGCGACGCCCCTCGCGCCACAGTTGGCTGAGAGGGCCACAGGCGAGCGGTTTTCATGGGTAATTAATTCAGGTGAACTTGAAGTTAGAGCCTGATTATTCATGATCAGAGCGAAATTTAATATTATAGAAATGTATGTGCATTAATAACAACAATAACAATTTGTGCATATCGATTTTTTCAGAGCCCGTGAAAGGATGTGGTGTAAGGGGGACGTTCTGGTGAGATACTATCAGGTGAGCACCAAATACTATGAGGTGAGCAGCAAATGTTATGTGGTACAATCAGGTGAGTACCTAATACTAATAGATGAGGAGCAAATGTGGTGAGCTTCAGATACTATCAGGTGAGTACCAAATATCATCAGGTGAGCAGGAGATACTATGTGATGAGCTTCATATACTATCAGGTGAGTATCAAATATCATCAGGTGAGTACCAAATATCATCAGGTGAGCAGGAGATACTATTTGATGAGCTTCATATACTATCAGGTGCGTACCAAATATCATCAGGTGAGCAGCATATGCTATTTGTTTATCTTCAGATACAATCAGGTGAGTACCAAATATCATCAGGTGAGCAGCAGATACTATGTGGTGAGCTTCAGATACTATCAGGTGCGTACCAAATATCATTAGGTAGGTACCAAATATTATCAGGTGAGCAGCAAATGTTATGTTGTGAGCTTCAGATACTATCAGGTGAGTAACGAATATCATCAGGTGAAGACCAAATATTATCAGGTGAGCAGCAGATACAATGTGGTGAGCTTCAGATACTATCAGGTGAGTACCGAATATCATTAGGTAGGTACCAAATATTATCAGGTGAGCAGCAGATACTATGTGGTGAGCTTCAGATACTATCAGGTGAGTACCAATATCATTAGGTAGGTACCAAATATTATCAGGTGAGCAGCAAATGTTATGTTGTGAGCTTCAGATACTATCAGGTGAGTACCGAATATCATCAGGTGAAGACCAAATATTATCAGGTGAGCAGCAAATGTTATGTGGTGAGCTTCTGATACTATCAGGTGAGTACCGAATATCATCAGGTAGGTACCAAATATTATCAGGTGAGCAGCAAATGTTATGTTGTGAGCTTCAGATACTATCAGGTGAGTACCAAATATTATCAGGTGAGTACCAAATATCATCAGGTGAGCAGCAGATACTATGTGGTGAGCTTCAGATACTATCAGGTGAGTACCAAATATCATCAGGTGAAGACCAAATATTATTAGGTGAGCAGCAAATGTTATGTTGTGAGCTTCAGATACTATCAGGTGAGTACCAATTATCATCAGGTGAGTACCAAATATCATCAGGTGAGCAGATACTGTGTGATGAGCTTCAGATACTGTACTATTACAGTTAAAATTTCTTTGCCCTACATTTTGCTTATATAATCCATGTCTGAGGCATCAGGCAGCATATTCACAACCATTTCATGTAGAGGTGGACGTCTGGTCCCATTCCCCACTGTAAATCATTCTGACTCGGATTTCTCTAGAACAGAGCATTTCACAGTAACCCACTCTGAAGGACTCGTTTACATCCTAAATATTTAATAACGCAGACATTTGAAAATGTGGTGATGTTACCCTTTAGGCAGGTACAGCGCTCACAGTGGGGGTTCAGTGCACTGAAGTTCAGGTGGGCACCAGTTTAAATTAAGCCAATAGGTTTTAATGCCGTTTGAATGGCTTTAATAGACTATTCTGATGAATGTCACTCCTTCTGCACTCATTCCACGTACTAGCCAATCCTAGAGGAGGGGGTGTGGTTTGCCCCAATGAGGGTGGAATAAAAAGCCCTGAGCAGACAAATGCGCTTTGAAGTGAGCTGACCGGATGAACGACCAAACCTAAATTCAGCTCGTGCGCCGCCCAGCCCCCTGAGAGGGATAAAGACCTTACAGAACAAAAGGGGATTACAAAGACCGCTGTTTTGTCACACTTGTCAACACTTTATCAATGGCTGACACTGAAGAGTGCACCATTAAAGGGCTCATATACGGGAAAAAACTGAAATCACTTTCCATCTTAGAAATAAACACAATGTACTTCCCAGTCCCTGTACGGAAGCCAGCTGTAAAAAGCAGCTTGTTTTGAATTTGTTTTTGTGATCAGGTGAGTACAAAATACTACCAGGTGAGCAGCAGATAGTATGTGATGAGCTTCGGATACTATCAGGTGAGTACCAAATACTATGAGGTGAGCAGCAAATGTTATGTGGTGAGCTTCAAATACTATCAGGTGAGTACCAAATACTACCAGGTGAGCAGCAGATACAATGTGCTGAGCTTCGGATACTACCAGGTGAGCAGCAAATGTTATGTGGTGAGCTTTAGATAATATCAGGTGACTACCAGATATCATCAGATGAGCAGCAAAAGTTATGTGGTGAGCTTTGGATACTATCAGGTGAGTACCAAATACTACCAGGTGAGCAGCAGATACTATGTGGTGAGCTTTGGATACTATCAGGTGAGTACCAGATATCATCAGGTGAGCAGCAAAAGTTATGTGGTGAGCTTCAGATACTTTCAGGTGCGTACCAAATACTACCAGGTGAGCAGCAGATACTTTGTGGTGAGCTTCGGATACTATCAGGTGAGTACCAAATACTATGAGGTGAGCAGCAGATACTTTGTGGTGAGCTTCGGATACTATCAGGTGAGTACCAAATACTATGAGGTGAGCAGCAAATGTTATGTGGTGAGCTTCAGATACTATCAGGTGAGTACCAAATACTATGAAGTGAGTGGCAAACGTTATGTGGTGAGCTTCAGATACTTTCTGGTGAGTACCAATACTACCAGGTGAGCAGCAGATACTTTGTGGTGAGCTTCAGATACTATCAGGTGAGTACCAAATACTATGAAGTGAGCAGCAAATGTTATATGGTGAGCTTCAGATACTTTCAGGTGAGTACCAGATATCATCAGGTGAGCAGCAAAAGTTATGTGGTGAGCTTCAGATACTTTCAGGTGAGTACCAAATACTACCAGGTGAGCAGCAGATAGTATGTGGTGAGCTTCGGATACTATCAGGTGAGTACCAAATAGAATACTATGAGGTGAGCAGCAAATGTTATGTGGTGAGCTTTAGATACTATCAGGTGAGTACCAAATACTATGAGGTGAGCAGCAAATGTTATGTGGTGAGCTTCAGATACTATCAGGTGAGTACCAAATACTATGAGGTGAGCAGCAAATGTTATGCGGTGAGCTTCAGATACTATCAGGTGAGTACCAAATAGAATACTATGAGGTGAGCAGCAAATGTTATGTGGTGAGCTTCAGATACTATCAGGTGAGTACCAAATACTACCAGGTGAGCAGCAGATACTTTGTGGTGAGCTTCAGATACTATCAGGTGAGTACCAAATACTATGAGGTGAGCAGCAAATGTTATGTGGTGAGCTTCAGATACTATCAGGTGAGTACCAAATACTATGAGGTGAGCAGCAAATGTTATGTGGTGAGCTTCAGATACTATCAGGTGAGTACCAAATATCATGAGGTGAACAGTAGATATTATGTGGTGTCACAAAAACCAACATCAATTCAGTTGACGCAGTTGCCATTAGTGTAGCAGGTGAAGTGTCGTAGTGCTTTGGCTGGAAACTATATCTGAAGTGTCGACATCTTTTCATGGTTTTCGTGGCTCTTCTGGTCTAGTTATAGGATGCAAGATACTGGACGCCTGTGCCTGGATTCCAGTGCTCCATAATTTGTTAATCCGGTCCTCCAATTACAACCTCATCTAAGGTGCCCGAATGCAACTGCTGCACCATTTAAGGTGGAACAGGAAAATTCAAATAGCTAGAGATGCTACATGACTTGAGTGTCATGTGATATTTTTTTTTACCTAATGTTTCGTCAGTCTATATACAGCTCACTGAATTCCTGCAGAATCTATTTATAGAGTCCATCACGCAAGTTCTTTCCAGTTATAGATGTTTTTTGTGTTGTCGTGGCATTCATACTGAACCTTAACACATTAACACTGGGCGTGACCACAGTGGCATCTGCTAACTGTGACATCACATCTATTGTAAGGCTGGAAAATCTTTATGTAATAATGAATATAGTTCTATAAGCTCACCGGACACACCCGTGACAGAAACATACACAGTGGCGTGTACTACCCCCCATGAACAGTAACAGCTGGGATTGGATTTGGCATGTACTGGACACGTTTCTGGATGTAGGCCACATCAGTGTTCTCTCTTGCATCAAAGTATGGGTCAGTTGGGCCAGATTCGGTGGATGCCTTCCCTGGTTTTTTACTGGCTGTTCCAGGTGGTTCCCACGGATCTTCAAGACAATACAAATCTGGGGAGTTTCATACCAGATGTATGAATGCTCCTCAATGTTCATCATGCCAATCAGTGAATGCAGGAAGCCATCTTGGAATACTGGCATGGGAATGGTATGGTCCCCTGTAAGATGATGAGCAAAAGGCAAAACCTGGTTGTCCAGTAGCTCAATGTAGGCGCTGTGGTTCACATTAACTGTCACCTCAACCAAAGAACCCATTTCCACATAATTAGAACACCCCCAGAACATCACAGAGGGGTTTATATGTACAGTGTGTATATGTTTATGTCAATCACCCCACAGTTCTTTCCAATTATGGATGTTTTTGGCATTCATTCTGAATAATAAACACTGACACTGGACAGAACCACAGTGGCTCCTGATATATATATATATATGGCCTAGTTAGCATCTCAACCTCAAACTTTCAGCTAAGAGCACTAAGAACAACGACAAGCCCAGAAACAGGTACCCTGGAGTAGCTTCATGTCAAATGATTTGCTAAAGGATTTGACCTTTTGGTTTACAGCCAGTTGCTGGACAGCTGGCTCTGCTTCCCTGCACAACTGAGCATTAATAGGTCGTTGGCATGTTGTCTGAGAGCGTTTCTAAATTCATAAATTCGACACCAAGTCATCTGTTCTGTGCCTCTCTTTATTACCAAGACCATGGGCCACTGCCTAAGAGCGACTGCAGTCTGAATGAATATGCATTTTGTCTGTATCAAAATCATCATATAAGTCATATATATTTACCATACTGTCACTGTCCAAAGAAAAACATGTATCTCCATTTTTGTTGATTTTTACTTTTATGCCTTTTGTGCCATTTGATCTCATGAGCTGCTGTTTACACTGTGTGGACATTTCATGAAGAACGGACCAACAGAAATGGCCCAATACAGCTTAGAAAGACGTCTGGTTCCATTGACGTCCATTCAAATGAAATGAGGGTATTGGCCTCTCCTGTAACTTTGCCTTTTTGGAAATACTAGTTTTTCGTGGACAGTGACGATATGTGTATGTACATCACAGGTTAACACCACTACCCACCAGAGACCTACCACCCCATGTCACAGTCTAGGTAGCAAATGCTGAGCTACACCAATAAGAGTCCTTGGGTAAGACTCCTAATGCATTAGCGTTAGCTTAGCTTACAATATTCCAGCTTCAAGACCTACCGCTTTGGCAGGGTCTGAAAATGAAAACAAAGACTCAGAACTGCTTCAAGCATCAACAGTCATTCTCCTCATTCATATTCTCTGCTTTTAGTTCTTGTTCTGCTGCTATTTTCATATTATTAGTCTTCGAAATGTGTTTTCTTGCTGCTAGCAGGCTGTGCTTCTTCTTCACCCACTCATGTTCAGCTACACAGCACTGTGGCTCACTGTCGCCTCCTCAGGTACAGAGTGATATTACAAGACAAGACAGGCCGGGGCTATAGCATGCTAACTTCTTCAGATATCTCTGCAGCACCATACATAGACATCTAACCCTGCGTTCACAGTAGACGACAGCGTGCCAAGCGACTAGTCATTTTCTATGGGAATACACCATATGTAGCTGCGATTTAGTGACAAGTGGTGAGCAACACGGCAACAGAGGGACAAATCTTAGCGATTAAGAATTTCTCAACTTCATTAAAATGAAATATGACACGGTGGAGCTACATTGTAAATAATGGGCTCCAACCCCTAGTTCCTGCTCTCTGAACTTTTAGTTCCTACCAGCCTTTGGTTCCAGTTCTCAGCTGTGTGGTAGTAAACATGGAGGAAGAACTCCTAACCGCCGTTTCCTCTTTCCCCAGTTTATATGACACGTCTTTGTACATTTACATACATATAAGTGTGGAAGAAAGTAGTGGATATTGTTGGGGTCTCTGAGAAGTTAGGCCATTCAATAGCTAGCTTGGTTAGCCAGTATGCTAACCAGCCAATAAAGCTAGCCATGAATATGAGCAGTGCAAATTCTATTCAAATTTTATACAAACATGTGCTTTCAAAACTAGCAAGCTTTCCTGGACCTTCTACATGCCCACAAACATTTTGTAATCAAAATTAATATTTTACATATGGCTCCTTTAAACCTCATTTTCTGCTGTAAATCTGCTGTGAACAAATAGAACTCTGTTAGCGTGTTAGCTTAGCCTACACTGTGCTAGTTTCAAGACTTGCTGAAGAAACAGAACTACTTGTTTCTAAATATCAACAATCTGTAAAAAAGAAGTTTCTTTGCTGCTCGTGTTGTTGCGCGTGGGCACGTACAAGGTCCAGGAAACCTAGCTAGCTAGTTTTGAAAGCATATGTTTGAGAGGAATTGAAATGGAATCCTAACTGCTCACATTCATGGCTAGCTTTATTGGCTGGTTAGCATGCTGGCTTACTGTAATTTCTACATATTTAATTGGGGATTTCAGTTCATTTTTTATGGCTTGAAATTAAAATTTTTACATATTGCTCCTTTAAACCTCCTCAGAATGTTACTGTGATGGGGGGCACCTCCGCTGTGAGCTGAATGTATGCAAATGAGCTGGATTTTGTTGCATCACTGGGGATTGAAACTTTAACACTGTTAACAGACTTCTGTGTCAAAAAGTCAAGGTGTCCCCTCATATGGGCACTTTAACTAACTAAAAGTCACATCACACTGTTCGTTTGTCCACGCTGGACATGTTTTGTGGGGGCTTAAGATCCTGCAAAATCTTCAGCCGAGGTGACAACCGAAAACTCTGTGAAGGAAATCTGTCATCACACGTCTGAAATGGCTGTTCTTTCTTTGTGTGCGGAGGCGGTCTCATTTGAATAGTAAATAAGGCGTAGTGGTTGACACTAGAAGGGTGCATTTACATGATCAGGACGATCAGCAGATGAGGCGACGCAATAAAAGCTGAAACACCTGAATGACCGGTCCCAGCACCTGACAGCGTGCCTGCATGTAAATTCACCTGTCAAGACAAGATATATGACGGCTGACATGGCTAAGCCTTCAGAGCAAGACATGTCAAAAATACTTTTAGCTGGAACACAGTGCAGCTACTGTGTAACCGGGTCTGGATAGGTTCTCTATAAAGAAGTCTGGATTTTTTGGAAGAATCAGAAAACAGAAAAACAGAATAGTGCAAAAATGAATAAATAAATAAACAAAAACAGGCTGGAAAAGACCTGAGCAGGTCTACTGTATTACTATGTTTAAAGGGCCCATACTCTACATTATGTCTTATGTTTTTTTTTCCACTAGGTCTCATTATCTCTTCAAACTAAATGGACTGCACCTTTAATACCAAAATTTTTATGTTCAGATCCATGAGATCTCACTATCTCTTCAAATTAAAACAGACTGCACCTTTAATACTGATATATTTGTGTTAATTTGTACAGCTACTTTGTATTTATACTTAAAGGGCCCATCCCATACATTTTGTCTTATGTTTATTTTTTTCTTGAGGTCCATTTTACATGCATTTAACCAAAAACATTGACATTTATTTTTACATAACCATTTCCCAAACTCTAAATATGACTTTGAATTAAACAGACAGCACCTTTAAGACGGATATGTGCAAATACAAGGAGTAAAATATAATTGTACACTTTGTAACTACACTTAAAGGGCCCATACCATAACTTTGAATTTGAGTGTGTTCATGTTCCAAAAACATCAGAATTTATTTTAACATTGCCATTTACAAACCTCTTTCTGCCCTTTCAAACTAAATAGATGGCACCTTTAATACCGATATATTTATGTTCAGATCCATGAGATCTCATTATCTCTACAAATTAAAACAGACTGCACCTTTAATACTGATATATTTGTGTTAATCTGTACAGCTACTTTGTATTTATACTTACAGAGCCCATCCCATACATTTTGTCTCATGTTTATTTTATTTTTTTGTTTATATTTTTCCCAAAAACATTAACATTTATCTTTACACAACTATTTTCCAAACTCTCACTATGCCTTTGAATTAAACAGACTGCACCTTTAAGACGCATATTTGCAAACACAAGGAGTAGAATATAATTGTACACTTTGTAACTACACTTAAGGGGCCCATACCATACATTCGAATTTGAATGTGTTTTTATTTTTTTAACATTGGCATTTTTCCAAACCTCTTACTGCACTTTTAAATTAACCAGACTGCACCTTTAATACTGATATATTTATGCTACTATGTTTAGCTACTTTGCAACTATACTTCAATAATTTTTTTGGGTCCATTTAAAACATTCTTTGTGTGTTTATGTACCAGTACAGACTGCACCTTTAAATCTCACTAATGTAAATGTCACTTTCTACAGTTATTTTGTAGCTACACTTAAAGGGCCCATTTTCCTAAATTTGTTCTAATGTCTTATGTTGTTTTCTAATATCAGAATATTATTTTACATCACCATTTCGCAACCTCTCATTGTCTCTTTAAATTAGACAAACCGTACCTTTAAAACTGATGTATGCAAATACATGAAGGCAATATGACTGCATACTTTGTATTTATACTTAAAGGGCCAATACCATACATTTTCTACTTATTTTTTTCATTGGGGTCCATTTTGTGCTCATTCATGTACCAAAAACATCAGAATTTATTTTCATATAACCATTTCCCAACCTCTCATTGTCCTTTGGAAATAAACAGACTGCACCTTTAACACTGATATAAACTAATGGAGTTTAATATAGTGGTAACTTTGTAACTACACTTAAAGGGCCCATACACACCATCATTTATTTTTACACAACACTTTTCCAACCTGCCACTTAGAACTCAACAGACTGCACCTTGAAAACTGACGTATGTAAATGAGCTATGCTCTGATTGGCCAAACATCAGTATTGCGGCTCATTCAAAAAGCCGTCCCAGGCTGGCAGTCCAGTCCTTATAGCTTCACTTTAAAGGGCGAGACTAGTCCACTACAGGCTGAATAGGCATGTTGAAACTCGCTAATACAATCGTATCTGTGACATCACAAAAACAGCTAATCAAAAATAACGTTTTTGCAGTGTGGAATTCTCTATATGGACTGTATGTTTTGAAACCTTCACAATGGTCACACATCCCGTCTTATTTCAAGAAAGGGAAGAAGACATGTTTTTCCATGTCATGGGCTCTTTAACGGTGAGGATCCTCCTGGTATTGATATACGGACTATGGAGTAAACTGTGTGCTTTGAAAAAGGTTAATCAGTGTTTACATATTACACTGAGCACACTTCGTAAAGCAAAGGGGAATTCAGTTTTCCATAATACGGGCCTTGAGGCATTATATGGAAGGTCGGTAGGATACAGGTATCCGATATTTTCCATGTACACATCTGCTGATGCCGATGCACAAACAATCCTAAAGGGTAGTATATCGTCGCTGTCCAAAGAAAAACATGTATCTCCATTTTTGTTGATTTTTACATTTATGACTCATTTGATCACATGAGCTGCTGTTTACACTTTGTGGAAATTTCATGAACACTGGACCAACAGAAATGGCCCAGAACAGTTTGGAAGGACGTCTGGTTCCATTGACTTCCATTCAAATGAAATTGGGTTTTTGGCCTCTCTTGTAAAGTTGCCATTTTGGAGATACCTGTTTTTCTTTGGACAGCGACGATATGTATTAGCATTTTTAGCTTATTATGTCAAATGTTGACTGGCAGTTTTTATTAATGATATTTATTTATACTTACATCTGAACACAATTAAAGCCATTTTAATGTTTTCATTTAGGTACAGCTTCTAGCTGAGGAGTCTATTGCACACTTCTGTCATTTGCACTAATATTGCATTCTGTACATACGTTATGCTCCTATAGCTTCAACTTGCATTAGACACAGATTCACACAGGCATTCTTTATTCATATTCATACATACATATTGCTACCTCTCCGTCATTTTTGTGCTTATTTATTTAGTACTTAGTATTTATTTTGTAATTACATTCTGTAATACATTTGTTTAGTTTATCACTGTAACTTATTTTTGACAAACAATATAGATGTATTCATTCTTATATTAAATACATTTCTTTTATGTTTTTTGTGTTATTTTTTTCTTATATGTTTTTTTTTTTTACATTTCTTTGATGTATTTTTGTATTTTGTACAACTTGCGCTTTAGTCCACCTCTTGCTCTGTATCTGTTCTCTGTATATTCTGTTGTAACGATGCAAATTTCCCCATGTGGGACAGTAATAAGCTGTCCTGTATAATCTTATCTGATTATTAGAGCTTTATATTTTAGTACTGTAATTATTACAGGGACAGTCACGAGCTGGAGGTTAGGGAACCAGCTTTGTAACCGGAGGGTCGCCGGTTTGATTCCCTGAACCGACTGTAGCAACTGAAGTGCCCTTGAGCAGTAAGGGAACTAACCCCCGACTGCTCCCCAGGTGCCGTGGATGGGGCTGCCCAATGCTACGGGCAAGTGTGCCCCCCAGTGTGTGTGTTCACTAGAGTGTGTGTATGTGGGTGTTTCACTTGTGTGGAAGACAAACTCCTCTGTGTGGAGCACAACATGGCCTAAAACTCTCGAATGATTGACCTCACCTCCTTTCAGCGTACAGTGCACCTGCTCATCTCAGTGCATATAAAAATTGAATCTTGACTCTTGAAACTGGCTATAATGTGAGCTCATACTGGCTACTCTGGAGTGCAATAGAAGAACCCCCTTTGGATCTCTAACAGTCAAGGTAGTAATCACAGTTCACGCTGTCCATTCCCTCAACTGCACTGGCCATATAGGACACTCTGTAGGTGTACAGGTCCAGACTGTAGCCCACCTGTTTCTCTGTGTACTGTATTACCCTGTTCTCCAATGGTCTGGATCCCCACAGGACCACCACAGCGCAGGTACTATGTGGGTGGTGGATCATTCTCAGCACTGCAGTGACACTGACGTGGTGGTGGTGGTGTGCTAGTTTGTGTGCTGCTGGAATTCATATCTGACTGTTTTCATTACGGCCAAATCTGTCCTTCCTTTTGGCTCATGTGTGTATATAAACATAACATGTCCAAACGAAAGAAGCATGAAGCGATCCCACCAATCAGCGATCCCACCAGTCAGCGATCCCACCAATCAGCGAACAGCGCTTACTTTGTTTACATACAGAGCTTGGTTCCAGCTAATAGAACCTGTTCTCCTTCAGTGTTCTGTGCTGATGATGATGTGAATAGACGTCAGTGTCAGACTAATGAATGAGCTTCTATTAAAGACTGGTGGACTGAGAGACACTAGAGTCTCTTCACCTACACTGAGCTGATGAAGAGTCCTGTTCCAGAAATGATAATAGGACATTAGAGCCGTAATAAACCATGCTCCTGTTACTCTCCATACTTAAGTACATCTGAAGGTACATACTTTAGTACTGTACTCTCCATACTTCAGTACATCTGAAGGTACATACTTTAGTACTGCTACTCTCCATACTTCAGTACATCTGAAGGTACATGCTTTAGTACTGCTACTCTCCATACTTCAGTACATCTGAAGGTACATGCTTTAGTACTGCTACTCTCCATACTTCAGTACATCTGAAGGTACATACTTTAGTACTGTTACTCTCCATACTTCAGTACATCTGAAGGTACATGCTTTAGTACTGCTACTCTCCATACTTCAGTACATCTGAAGGTACATACTTTAGTACTGTACTCTCCATACTTCAGTACATCTGAAGGTAAATACTTTAGTACTGTTACTCTCCATACTTCAGTACATCTGAAGGTACATACTTTAGTACCGTTACTCTCCATACTTCAGTACATCTGAAGGTACATACTTTAGTACTGTACTCTCCATACTTCAGTACATCTGAAGGTACATACTTTAGTACTGTTACTCTCCATACTTAAGTACATCTGAAGGTACATACTTTAGTACTGTTACTCTCCATACTTAAGTACATCTGAAGGTACATACTTTAGTACTGTTACTCTCCATACTTAAGTACATCTGAAGGTACATACTTTAGTACTGTTACTCTCCATACTTAAGTACATCTGAACGTACATACTTTAGTACAGTTACTCTCCATACCTAAGTACATCTGAGGGGACATACTTTAGTACTGGTACTCTCCATACTTAAGTACATCTGAGGGTACATACTTTAATACTGGTACTCTCCATACTTCAGTACATCTGAAGGTACATACTTTAGTACTGTTACTCTCCATACTTAAGTACATCTGAAGGTACATACTTTAGTACTGTTACTCTCCATACTTAAGTACATCTGAAGGTACATACTTTAATACTGTTACTCTCCCTACTTAAGTACATCCAAAGGTACATACTTTAGTACTGTTACTCTCCATACTTTAGTACATCTGAAGGTACATACTTTAGTACTGGTACTCTCCATACTTAAGTACATCTGAAGGTAAATACTTTAGTACTGTTACTCTCCATACTTAAGTACATCTGAACGTACAGACTTTAGTACTGTTACTCTCCATACTTAAGTACATCTGAAGGTACATACTTTAGTACTGTTACTCTCCATACTTAAGTACATCTGAACGTACATACTTTAGTACAGTTACTCTCCATACCTAAGTACATCTGAGGGGACATACTTTAGTACCGGTACTCTCCATACTTAAGTACATCTGAGGGTACATACTTTAATACTGGTACTCTCCATACTTCAGTACATCTGAAGGTACATACTTTAGTACTGTTACTCTCCATACTTAAGTACATCTGAAGGTACATACTTTAGTACTGTTACTCTCCATACTTAAGTACATCTGAAGGTACATACTTTAATACTGTTACTCTCCATACTTAAGTACATCCAAAGGTACATACTTTAGTACTGTTACTCTCCATACTTTAGTACATCTGAAGGTACATACTTTAGTACTGGTACTTTCCATACTTAAGTACATCTGAAGGTAAATACTTTAGTACTGTTACTCTCCATACTTAAGTACATCTGAAGGTACATACTTTAGTACTGTTACTCCAGTGGAGGACTAACGGGAGGAACTTCTACTGACACTGGAGGAGGAGTTTACCCTGGGTATCTCTACTTTAACTCAGCTACATGCTTTGTGTACTAGAAATACTACCAGCCCTTCTACAGACCCGTTTGTGGTGGCTTTGTTTCAGAGGGCCTGTGTCTGTGCTGTGGCCTCAGAGATGGCCTTAGCTCTCTGTGGCTCCTTTGTTTTGCTTTACCTCCTTTTTTAAGCCCTTCCTCTCTTTCATTGTCATTGTCGTGTTTATCCAACGAGTGACGTCACGGCTTTTCCTTCCGCTGACCAGGGCTAAACTATTTTCACCTCCTATTGAATTGTAGAGTGCTGAATGGACAGAAGGAGCAGTGATGAGGAGATCAGTGAGTCTGGAGCTAGAAGAAGGGCTTCTGTGTATCGTGTGATTCAGAGCTGTGTAATGATAAAGGGCAAGTTTTGCATTGTGCATGTGAGTCACGCATGGCCAGCCCTCAGAGGGCAACCCTTGGCCTTTGGGGTTTATACAGGAAGAGTAGTGTCCCACAAGAAGCTATCAAGCAACGGACCGACCTTTGACTCCCTAGCGTGTCGCTTCCATTTCATTCTCCATTGTAAAGCCACTGATCAAAAGTTGTTAGCAGTGATAAGCGGTGATATAACTGAGTGGCAGAAGTCTCTCCTGGAAAACCACCCGTTTCCAGGAATTACAGCCAGCTAAGCAGATCAGGGTGACGGTTTCTGCCCTGCAGTGGCTGCAGCAGGGCAGCGTAGGGCGCAACCTAACACAGACAATACGATGTGTATATACTATATGTGTGGAAGAACGAGCAGTGAAACTGAGCACTGAGCATGATACACATGATTCACCCCAGTTCTAACCTCCCTGTTGGTGAGAGACTGAGAGCAGGGCTCTGTGTAGGCCACTGGAGGTCCTCTACACATAGGGTTGCTACCCTCAGGAATGAAAATAAAGGACGGGGGGGTGCGGGGGGTTCACGTGTCTGTATCAGACATGTGTATCGGACATTTACGGGAAAACGGAACAAATTGCGTCCCGTATTTGAGTGGAATCTGGGAGATGGCGGGTGGCAGCCCTATATACACCAGTCTCCTCAATCCATGTCTATATTCTGGTGGCTTTGTGCAAGTGGGTTGGGTTGTTATTTGCACAGTCATGCTGAAACAGGAAAGGGTTCTTCCCCAAACTGCTGCCACAGGAACCCTATAAAGACCATTATCCCCAAGCTGTAAAACTGCCACTATGCATTCCCATAGGTAGTGCAGTCCTGGATTCACCCACTTAGCCCATCCATCAGGCTGACAGGCAGTGAAGCGCCCAGTGGTGAAGTTTTACACCCCTCCACTCGACACTTGCCATTGCACATAGCGATCTCAGGCTTGTGTGCCGCAGCTTGCACAGTCCTTGTGCTGCTTTTGCTTCCAGAAGAAGTTTAGAGCTCTGTGGTGACTGATGCAAAAGACGGTTTGACTTGGTCATGGGCTAAAAGTTGGGGAACCAGTCTTGTGACCAGAAGGTGGCTGGTTTTCAATTCCCTGAACTGACAGGACGTGATCGAAGCACCCTTGAGCAAGACACCTAACCTCCTACTGCCCCCCGGGTGCTGTAGATAGGGCTGCCAGAGGCCAAGTTCATCTGTGACCCCTTGTCGACCAAAGGAACCCTGGTTCATAAACCGGTTCATGCGCACCGCTCTGGGCCTCCAGGACCAGGGCCTACGGCATCACTGATCTCGCCAAAGCCGAAAGAGCTCTACAGCTCAACAATGGTGTCAGCCGAAGAGTACACAGCACCCGTTTGGCCCCGTGTTCTCAAATATGCAAACTAAGCCTTAAGGCGAAGTAGCTGTGAAGAACGATGACTAACCGCTCACCCTGTCATACGTGCAGAAGCAAGTGAAACTCAACAAGAACTCTCACGACTGCGATAAACACAGCCACGGCAGTGGCGGCGGCAGCTCCTCCTCCCCAGAACTGACAAATCTGGTTCAGCCGACCACAATAAACGATTCCACGGAGAAAAAGGGGTCATCCAGCTGCTAAAATACCACGTTCCTCATGAAATCCGATACGTCGTGAGAGGGAGGCGCTCTCGCCACAAAGCACCTGCAGATAAAATGAACAGGGGTCAGTTACCATCCAACTATAGGCTCCGACTTCGGCATGTCATACAAACCACACTGAGCTACAAAGAGGTCCAAGTCATTGACTTATGGCCACGAAGCAGCAGACATTCCTTCATCATTCATACAAACCCGTGAATATGATATACAAGGTCAGTAAATATCAGGTTCAGTGGTATTTTGCCTATTTAATGCTGATTAATGCCAACAGATACACCTACTACTCTACCGCTGTGTATCCAGACAGTGAATGAATTCGGCCTCGACCCATTGCTGAACACAGGTGTATTTGCGCACCTGCGTAATCTCTTTATGCTAAAGTATTGACCAATGGAGAGGAAGCCTAAGGTCACCATGCCCATTGTCATGCATCAGATAGAGAGCTATAAAGCCCAACCAGCATTGAGCTATGGAGCAGTGGAACGGTGTTCTCTGCAATGATGATGGAGCTCCGTCCCAGTCTCCTGGGCATCAGTTGTAGTGATCCAGAACCGATCATCCAAGCTCGCTAGTGCTGTTGTGAATGCTGAATGCAATCCAACCACACAGCAATGTTCCAACGTCTAGTGTAAAGCCTTCCCAGAAGACTAGAAGCTGTTACTCCAGCAAAGAAGGGACAGGTTTCCGAAGAAATGCCAGAGGAGGAGCTGTCCAGAGCAGATTTCCCAAAAGTAGGAATGCAATATGGGAGAATTCAATAACCTGCTGTGAATGCTGAATGCAATCAAATCCATACAACAATGTTCCAGCGTCTAGTCTAAGTCCTTCCCAGAAGAGTAGAGGGAATAAACACTGAAGGACCAGCTCTCTGGATCAACTTTCCCAAAAACAGGAATGCAGTTTGGGAGAATTCAATAACCTGCTGTGAATGCCGAATGCAATCAAATCCATACAGCAATGTTCCAGCGTCTAGTCTAAGTCCTTCCCAGAAGAGTAGAGGGAATAAACACTGGAGGACCAGCTGTCCGGATCAACTTTCCCAAAAAGAGGAATGCAATATGGGAGAATTCAATAACCTGCTGTGAATGCTGAATGCAATCAAATCCATACAGCAATGTTCCTGCGTCTAGTGTAAGTTCCACCCTGAACAGTAGAGGCTGTTACCGCAGCAAAGGCCCCACTAATGCCCTTCATTTCGGAAGAAACGCTGGAGGAGGAGCTGTCCGGATCAACCAAGCTCACTAGTGCTGTTGTGAATGCTGAATGCAATCCAACCACACAGCAATGTTCCAATGTCTAGTCTAAGTCCTTCCCAGAAGACTAGAAGCTGTAACTCCAGCAAAAGAATGACAGGTTTGAAGAAATGCAATCCAAATTTCCCAAAACACATGCAATGAGAATTCAATAACCTGCTGTGAATCCTGAATACCATCAAATCAATACAGCAATGTTCCAGCGTCTAGTCTAAGTCCTTCCCAGAAGAGTAGAGGGAATAAACACTGGAGGACCAGCTCTCCGGATCAACTTTCCCAAAAACAGGAATGCAGTATGGGAGAATTCAATAACCTGCTGTGAATCCTGAATGCAATCAAATCCATACAGCAATGTTCCAGCGTCTAGTGCAAGTTCCACCCTGAAGAGTAGAGGCTGTTACTGCAGCAAAGGCTTCATTAATGCCCTTCAATTCAAGAGAAACCCAGGAGGAGCAGCTGTCCGGATCAACTATCCCAAAAGTAGGAATGCAGAATGGGAGTTAAAAGCCTGAGGTTGCTGTAGTTATGATTTGATCACTTGTGAAGGGTAGTGCTGATAATCATACTAAGCCTATACGACAGGAGCTCCCCTACAGGGACAGCATGCTCGAATCCCACGATATAATATACTACAGTTGCGTGTCATTGGAGCCGGCTTGTCTCAGCATGACTGTGACTTACAGACGCAGCTATAAATGACTGATGAGTTCATGTAACTCAGTCTGGGAACTTCAGCGCTAGTGAACATGCAGCTATCGATCTGAAAGGTCTGGAATCCCTGCTTTCGTTAAAGGAATAACATGAAAGGTGATGCAGCCTGTCAAATTCATACTGCGAACCCATAGGGGGCGACATATCACCAGAGAGTTTGGGTGTCCACTCCTATTGTAAGAAACAAGGAAATGCACAGTCCCTGGCTAAAAGGAGCGACTGCATTTGGGCGTGGCCAAAGACCATAGTGTGAAGGAAGTAGCTGAATCTGCAGGTGTATGGAAGCGTATGCTCATACGGGTCTACCAGCAGTGGATACAATCCCAGTCTACAGGGAATTCTCCTCTGAATTGTGTCAGGGAAGGCATCCACCAAATCTGGCCCAACTGACCTGTAAGAGTGTCTGAACACTGATGCGGCTACATCCAGAAACGTGTCCATGCCAAATCCAATGCTGTTATTGGTGCTGGTGGAGGTAGAACACTCCATTAGGGACGTTTAGATCACAGAAGCTTATATGTAGATGAGCTCTATTCTGATTGGCTGTGCCTCATTTAAAAAGCAGAGTTGAAATCCTGCCCATAACTCCGGCATGAGTGGACAGGGATATAGACTGAGCAGGTGACATAAGTAGATAGATGGTCTCTATGACAATATGTCATGAAGACAATATGTCTTCCAACTCTAGAAACTGAGGGAAAGTCTGTTTGTTTTATGATACTGGCCCTTTAAGTAATGATTTCCCTCCATTATTTTTTTAAATTATTATTATTGTTAAAATTTTTTATTTATTATTATTTTTTTATATAATTTTAAAAAATATATTTTTAATTTATTTATTTTTCTTATTTTTCTTTTTTAATTTAATTTTTTTTACATGTTTTTTTAAATTTATTTTATATTATTTATTATTTTTAAAAGTGATTATTTTTCTAAAATTTATTTTAATTTTATTTATTATTTTTATTTTATTTATTATTTTTTTATTATTTATTTATTTATTTATTTATTTATTTTTTTATTTGTATCTGTGCTGTTTCTGCGAAACCACTACTGGCTGCTAAATTTCCTCGGGATCAATAAAGTATCTATCTATCTATCTATCTATCTATCTATCTATCTATCTATCTATCATGATGTTGAATGACAGCTTCAGATAACTAATGCAAATAGTGCCCATTCCATGGAACACGCACACACTGGTTGGAATGTACAAAACATTCCCTACTAGTCAAACCATCTCCATACAGTCCCAGTCTTTGACACAATGCAGCTAAATTAGCATTGCTAACTATGCCAGGATTAACACCACTGGTCTGTTTTGCATTCTCAGCCTGGCAGGACAGTTTTGCTTCGTGATGATCACAGGATGATGTGTAGACACATGACTCACTCACCACAGTTGCCGTTTTTAAAGTGCTAATGGATTTCACAATGCTGTCGAGGAAGTCGTCTGGGGATCTCATTTCAGGAGCGCTTGTTGAGCATTTGTGTCAATATATTGTCGCTGTGCCCCTCAAATAGAATCCGCTTTACATTGTGTGACTGACGAAAGGATGGATCAGCAGAAATGCTCTAAAGCTGCTTACACAGAAAAGTACTTACAGTAAAGGTACCCAACACACGCGCTCTCCAGTCAAGTTACTGGAGATACCAGATTTTCTTTAGACAGCAATGATATACACTCATCATCAAACGAGCAGCTGCACCCAGAAGGAGGTGTGGGATTGTGGTGCTGTTGGGAAGGAAGATAAAGGTGACCAGGATCAATAGCTGATGATCAATTTAGACTGATATGATCAATATTTATTGAGCTACACATACAGAAGTCTGTCTCTCAGTATGGTGTCGGGCCGCCGTGTTCGCTAACCCAACATGCCAGACGTCTCGGTATGGAGCTGTAGAGGTTCCTAATGGTGTCCTGTGATAATCCAACCCATGCAGCTTGAACATCCTCACACAGTTCCTGCAGATGGTGCGGTAAGGGTGGAGGTGGAGGGACACCAGGCCGTCTGGACGTGTGACAAACCGTTCATCTCGGTGCTGACCACGGTGCCTCCACACACGGATTCGTTGGGCGTCTCCACCAAGACTAAAGCGGGACTCGTCACTGAAGATGACCCGCTGCCATTCTGAGTCACTCCATGACAGTCTGGTACGACACCACTGCAGTCTTTGGTGACGGTGACGTGGTGTTAAGGACAGTCGTGGTAACGGTCTGTGTGCATGTAGTCCTGCATGGTGCAGCCGTCTGCCAATGATGCTGCACTAACAGGATAATTCATAGAGGCCCATTACAGGGATGCAATGAGTCAAGAGTGAGCCCAGAGAGAGAGGAGCAGCTCCACCTTTATTAGCATCACAACCCCAACAGCAGCCTGTAAGTAGCAGCCAAGCTGTATGATTGTATCCGTGTTTGCCGGTTAAAGCCAATCATCCTAAACTGAGAGTTCCACAGTGAGGATCAGCTTCAATCTACTGTGTGTTGATGTCCAGATGGAGAGCCAGTAGCTAGCACAGGTAACGTTAGCTACTAGCATTAGCTCCAAGCTAACTAGCATAGCTAACTAAATAGTATGAGGGCGGGGCTTATTTACAGAGTCTCATTTTATTTAGTCCGTTTCCACATGTTGTATAATTGTATTGTCTGGCTGTGCACCAATCAGAGCAGAGCTGATAAAGTGTACATGGGGGTGTTAAACTGCATCTGGGTGACCAAAGCCACATACCTTCCATATAGAACATCAGAGAACAGTTTAACATACAGAATAAATACATTCCAGTGGACCTGGTTCTTTGCATGGAGAATGTGTTGTATATGGTTCTAGATACAACCTGGTTGAGAGGGGTTCTGCTAATGCTACGATATCAAGCTCGATATCAACACATCATACCTCAAGCTGTACAAAATTCCTTTTAAGAATGTAGAAGGTTCTTTAAGTGTTTGAGTCTATCTAGAACCATTTCCAATGAAACATATGCTGTTCCATTGAAACCTGGTTCCATTGAAAGATCCTCAGTGATAGCATTTTATGGCTATGATGAAAAGAGATAAGGAGCATAACTGTAAAACGTTATGTCATGACAAGGTGATATTGGTCAGGTTGGTGGATGAAACAAGTTGACTCAGGTGCTGCCTGTTATGCTAATCTACTAGCACAGCCACCAAAAATGGGGAACACAGCTAATTTCATTCTAGCAGCAAATCTAGCTTATTGTTTGGCATAATTTCAGTGAAAATAAGGAAAATAGCTAATTCGAATGTTAATAAAGTTGTTTGTGTTTAAAACAACTTTACAGATCATTCTCTCAGATTTCCCAAAGTCCTGTACATTCCACACAGTGCTGCTGCTGCTGCTGCTAGCATTAGCGCTTCCAGTAACTCAGAGACTCTGAGCCACTAACAATACAGCAGCCGCGCTGGCGGTTCCACATGACTAAAGCTGAAGTAAGGCCATCAAAGAGACTGCGGTCAGTGAGGCGTACTGTCCAGCAACTCATCCTCTACAGAGCAGGCCATCCTCAAACAGTACAGCCTTTTACAAGAGTTCACTTGCAGTGTTAGCCTCATCGGCTAAAGTTCAAGAGCAGGCCTCCTGCAGATTCTCACTCTCCCTACGTTCAGTGGAAGACCGGAGAAGGAATACCGCACGTTTAATGCTTTAGTCCCGCCCTCTGCACACCTGATTCTGCTTATCAGCTCATTAACAGCCCCTTTCAGAGTTGGGGCGAGTTGAAGTGGATTGGGGTGGGTGGTGTTAAAGCAGGGAAGCCGCCACTACATGCAGGACAGGGGGATTTGATGCTCTCTTAATCCCTTAGGTCTACAATGTCCAGAAAACACTACTGGTCCCCTTAAACTTTGTTTCGTGGTCAGGACAATGACATTCTGAGAGGTCCTCTATCGTCCAGAACATCTGTGACACATTCAGTCTTGACTTCAAGAAGCTTCTGGAACCATGAGAACTCTCCAGAAGTGTATAGAACTGTCTGGAATTTGCTCCAGCAGAGTAACAGGATAGTGGATACAGAGCTACAGGTCATTTAGAGGCATCAAGAGGCTGCAGCATCCGGCAGATGCATTCTGACACGTCTGTGGACCAATTTATCAAGACCAGAGTGGAGGAGCACTCAGTGAAGGAGTAAGAGGTGCAAGGTCTACAAAGCTGACTTCAGCATGTCTGTCGGGGTTCAGGACAAATCGTGGGCGCCTCATTTCACATGTGAGCACTGCAGGAGAACTGTTGAAGTTGAGGTGGACGATTGGTGCCCACTTAGACGGCAGAGTGTTATTCTGTAGAGATTTGAGGGTTGATTGAAGTTTAATAGCTGTTATTAAAAGAGTATTCACAATTTTGTATATATATATATATATATATATATATATCTATATCTCGTCGCTGTCCAAAGAAAAACAAGTATGTCCAAAATGCCAACTTTACAGGAGAGGCCAAAAACCTCATTTAACTTTAATGTAAGTCAATGGAACCAGACATCTTTTCAAACAGTCTTGGGCCATTTCTGTTGGTCCATTCATCAAGAGATTCTCACTCAGTGTAAACAGCAGCTGGTGTATTCAAATCATACATAAAAGTAAAAATGGATAAAAGTGGAGATATGTGTTTTTTATTGGACAGCAACTACATATATATATATATATATATATATATATATATATATATATATATATATATATATATATATATATATATATATATATATATTTACAACATACAGTCATGATTAAAAAACAGCTGCACACAGAAGGAAGTGTGTGATCACAGTGCTGTTGGGAGGGAAGATAAAGGTGACCAGGATCAATAACTGATGATGAATCAGTTAGACTGATAAGATTATTATTTATTGAGCTACACCTACAGTACTAGGTAGGGTCTCTCAGTATGGCGTCAGGCCACTGTGTTCGCTAACCCAACACGCCAGACGTCTCGGTATGGAGCTGTAGAGGTTCCTAATGGTGTCCTGTGATAATCCATCCCATGCAGCTTGAACATCCTCACACAGTTCCTGCAGATGGTGCGGTAGGGGTGGAGGTGGAGTGACACCGGGCCTTCTGGACGTGTGACAACAAACCGTTCACCTCTGCGCCGACCGCGGTGCCTCCCATACGGATTCGTTGCAGTCTTTGGTGACGCTCTGTGTGCATATAGTCCTGCATCTGCCAATGGTGCTGCACTAACAGGATGACTCATGGAGGCCTCACTGTTCACTGAATGGCCGCAGTCGTGTCAGTCAGGTACAGAGATAAGGCCCGTCCTTGCTTACGTCACATGCGTGGCTGATCATGAAACTTGAATCATGAATGATGTCAAACCCACCCATCATGTTTCATTCCTGTTGGTTGATTCCTTCTGGGTCCAGATATTCTATGGATGATGAGCGTCTGTGAGTGTCTCTTAAATACATAACATTCATTGCCTTAGTCATAAAAGTTTATGTTGTATGTAGAATTATGATCAATAACTGAGAATACAAACCAGTCACAGTTACCTAAACCATGAATGTTCATATCTAAAATGCCCAAGTTCCACATGTTCTGTGAGCTTTGAGCAACAATATGATGAATGTTTGAACTGGTTAAACTACATGGCTGAAAAATGATCATATTCTTCATTGCTTGGTCACATAGGATACTGGGTTTTCACAAAACAGGCCCAAATCCAAAACTGAAAATGAATAAAGATATGGAAATAGGCATGTAATTAAAAGACTAATGGTCATCTGAGCCACGCAAAATTCCCTCACTTTGAAAGAACAGGTCCTGCGAGGTTGTTATTCAGCATGCTAAATTTAGCTGTGGTAGACATGAATGAGTTAAACGAAACCCCGCCGTCCACAGGCACAGGCGGTTATGAGGAAACAGTCCAGCTAACATAAGAACCCAGAGCACGAACAAGCCTCAAACCTTAACCTTTAAACAGCACTTCCAGGGAAACATACTCACAGTGTCCAGGAGGGCGCCCTCTAGTGTCTCTGCACCATACTGGGAAAGTCCTACAGGAGCTTTTTCCAATAGTCTCCTTTCGCAGCGCCTCTACACCAGGTCTGGAAGAAGTCTGACCTCAAATATGAAACTGGGGCGTTTGAAGAGGGCCGACTCGCTCCAGTGGGCTGTAGAACATGCTTGTTTTATCGTGAAAAGTAAGTAACCAGACTGCTTTAAAGGGCCCATATCAGGAAAATTGTATTTCCTACTTTGAAACACTTAAAGTCTCAATACATGACACTAAGCTGCAAATACAGCCTGTACTGAGTCCGCTGTTTTGTGATGTCACAGACACACAAACAGAATCACATTTACATAAAGACACCCATTCAGACACCAGCAGTTTAGGCCCACCCCGAAGCTATGAGCAAGGTTTCAGCCCGGACCACAATTTTTAAAACGAGGCACAATACAGGACAGCCAATCACAGTTGAGCTCATTTGCATATACCATACCTCTTACAGTTAACAGTTAAAGTCCAAATCTGTATTGAATGCACTGCTTTTGTGATGTCACACAAACCACATGTACTGTGTATACCTCCACCAGATCAGCCTAGAGCAGCTTAGCACCCGTTCACGCTGACGGTGAGCAGTGTTACGGTCCGGACTGTGTATTTAAAAGAGGCGCGATACAGGACAGCCAATCACAACAGAGCTCATTTGCATATATTAGACCTCTTATAGTGACAGCAACAAAAATAGACTCTTTAATACCAAGAGATAAACAGATAATCTAAAGTATCAGTGGTCATATTAAATTGTATTTGGATCTGTAAGCCTCAAACGAAGATAACGAGAGTTCTGGGGCGATTCCCTGAAACTAGCGGACCTGACTGAAGTGCCCTAGAGCAGGGCATCTAACCCCCAGCTGCTCCCTGGGTGCAGTGGATAGAGCTGTCCACTACTCTGGGCAGGTGTGCTCACTGGCCCCTAGTGTGTGTACCTGTAGGGGACCTGTAGGTGCTTTACTTCATGGATGGGTTGAAGGTGGTAGACACCTGTAGTTCCCTGTAATTCTAGTCCTTAATTCTAGTACTAATTTTAATAAAATGCCAGAAGTATGTAGAATATCTGCCCTTTAGGTAGAAGCTACTCATCAGAGATGTGCAGAGTAGCCACATGCAGCGCTAATGACCGCAGCTAAAGTATAAAACCGAACAGTGGCAGCTCAGAAACTAGCTAAGCTGAGCAGTATCCTTTAAACAGAGCATCAAACAAAGGAGGTTATCAATGACCTGGACTGAACGCAAAGCAGTACGGATGCCGTCACCATCATACGGAATTTACTTAAGGCCAAAGAAGAGAATCAGCGGTAAAGGTTAATGAGGAAACCGGTACTGAGTAAAAGTAGCAGTGTTAAAAAACAAATATCGACTTACTGCCCACCTGGAACGTCAATGCAGGACCCTGGAAAGCGTCTGACATGCAGCCCATGATGCTATGTGAGACCTGTCCCGAGCTCTGAGACCTCCTGTTCCAAATAATGCTCATACTGTCTATGCTACAAGCCTCCGGACACGCCGTTCTCTGAGGTCAGCATTCTCATGCACAGCCTTGGTAGTAACAGCACATCCAGACCAGGGGTGGATTACTGACTTGGGGGCTTGTGCCCAGAAGCTCTGACAGTTAACGGCCTCGGGGGCAGCAGACCACAATAACCCTTAAACATACAGCCACTGGCCACTTTATTAGGCACACCTCCTTGTATGTTCACTGTACACCTATGATGTTGCATGTACACTCATTGTCAGTGTTGCTGGACACCTCAGTGTCACTGCTGGACTGAGAATCATCCACCAACCAACCCTGTCCAGCTAACAGTGTCCTGTGGGCAGCATCCTGTGGGCAGCGTCCTGTGGGCAGTGTCCTGTGCCCACTGATGAAGGACTAGAGGATGACCAACACTGCACTGTGCAGCAGCAGATGAGCTATCGTCTCTGACTGTCCATCTACTGGACCTGTGCTCCTATATGGTCAGTGGAGTATACATCCATTATATACATACCCCAGTGCTGTCTATGCAAACGAGCCTAAGCTGCTTACTGAGGAGGAACTGTTCACAGTGGTGCTGAATGGAACCAGACGTCCACCTGTTAAAGCTCCCTCCCAGTGAACACGCTGCCTGATGTCTGAAACCCTGGTGAATGATGATTTGGAGAAGGCTAATGAGCTTTGTTAATTAGTCCATGCTGGAGGGATGCACTACTCGCTAATGCCATTCAAACAAATGCATCACAGCACAGACTGTAGTAGGAGTAGTAGTATATCCAGTTACCTTTCATCTGTGGCACGATTGTAATGAGTCAGTCAGAAAACTGGTTGGAGTGCTGATGTGCTTTGTTCCTTAAGTCTCTTTCGCATTTGCCTTCCGCAGTCTGTAGGCACCCAGTGTAAACGCGAAATACCTAGAACCACTTCCCACAGTCTTAGGCTCGTTAATCCAGCGCTTGGTAAAGACGTATGGATGCTAATTGCTTCCTGGCCTATTAGACACATATACAGGCAGAACTGTTCACACTGGCGGTGAATGGAACCAGACGTCCATCTCTAAAAGCTCCCTCACAGAACGTTACAACATGGCATGGTGATGAAGACACTGCTGGCTAATGCCATCGTCCAACAAATGCAAACTATCCAGCCAACAGAGTCAGACTGATGAAGGACTAGTAGGATATCCCAACACCTGCACTGTGCAGCAGCAGATAATGATCGTCTCTGACTGTCCATCTACAAGGTGGAGCAGCAAGGTAGGAGTGTCTAATAGAGTGGACAGTGAGTGGACACAGTGTCTAAACACTCCAGCAGCACTGCTGTGTCTGATCCACTCACACCAGCACCACCCACACTAACACACCACCACGTCAGTGTCACTGCAGTGCTGAGAATAATCCACCACCCACATCATACCTGCTCTGTGGTGGTCCTGTGGGGGTCCTGTGGGGGTCCTGACCATTGAAGAACAGGGTAATACAGTATACAGAGAAACAGATGGACTACAGTCTGGACCTGTGCTCCTATATGGTCAGTGGAGTATACATCCATTACATACATACCCCAGTGCTGTCTATAGAAACAAAAAAAAGAAATGCAATTGGTGGATGGATGCAAGGTGGCCAGCACTGCTCACTAATCCCTGAAACGAACAGCGTCCCGAGCCAGATAGCTGTAGTAGCGTATCCGTTTAGATTTCATTTGAAGTATAATTGTTTTTGTTCGGAGAAGTGATTGGAATGTCAAACATGAGGGTTCTAAAGGCTTCCTGGTTGATGTGTAATGGTGATCTTAAGAAGCATGTTGGGTGTAGGAATGCAAGGTGGCTAGCACCGTTCACTACTGCCATTTCAAAGAAACAGCATCACAGCACAGACGGTAGCTGTAGTAGTATATCCAGGTCGGTCTGATTTGAAGTCTGATTGTCGATGAGTCAGTCAGAAAAGGGATCGGAACGTCTCTTTCACATTTTGGCTCTAGGACCATTTCCCACACTTGTTCCTGAAGTACCTAGGTATTAAGAATTAAGGTTCTTAAGGGCTTCTTGGCCCTCTAGAGAAATATATACAATAAGAAGTGTTCACAGTGGTGGTGAATAGAACCAGACGTCCATCTCTAAAAGCTCCCTCACAGAAAGCTATAGCAGGAAATGGTTAACGGTTACGAATACACACAATCAAATCAAATCACTTTCTATTGTCATATCACATTTTCACAGGTGTGAAGGTGAGTGAAAAGCTTAGGCATGTAGTCCCTTACAGTACCTAAATACAAACATATAAATTAGACAATAAATGTATAGTTATAGATAAAAGTTGTGAATAAAAACTATGATGTATACAGATGTACACATCACCATATAGCACTATGGTAAAGCTGAGGTAGATGAGAGATGCAGGGTATATACAGGGCATAGAATATTGATGTGTGTGTATATATATATATATATACATACATACATACATATATATACATACATACATACATACATACATACATACATATATACACACACACACACACACACACACACACACACACATATAAATAAATATGTGTTTATATGTGGGTTGGACAATGAAACTGAAACACCTGTCATTTTAGTGTGGGAGGTCTCATGGCTAAATTGGACCAGCCTGGTGGCCAATCTTCATTAACTGCACATTGCACCAGTAAGAGCAGAGTGTGAAGGTTCAGTTAGCAGGTAAGAGCACAGCTCTGCTCAAAATACTGCAATGCACACAGCATTATGGGAGACATACCAGAGTTCAAAAGAGGACAAACTGTTGGTGCACGTCTTGCTGGCGCATCTGTGACCAAGACAGCAAGTCTTTGTGATGTATCAAGAGCCACGGTATCCAGGGTAATGTCAGCATACCACCAAGAAGGACGAACCTCCACCAGCATCACGTAGTGACCTGGCCACTATCCTGCAAGAGGAATGGCTTAAACTCCCTCTGACCACTGTGCAGGACGCAGTATATGTCATTCCCAAGACCAACTGACGCTGTATTGGCCGCAAAAGGAGGCCCTACACCATACTAATAAATGACTGTGGTCTAAAACCAGGTGTTTCAGTTTCATTGTCCGACCCCTGTATATATATATTTATTTATTTACACTACAGATATACAATATGATTGGAAGATAACAGTAGGTTAGTCTATATGTGCAAGTATAGTATGCTAATGTAAAGTGCGGGGTGATGATTGTCCATGGAGATCACACTGCCTAATATCCGAGACTTTCAAGGATAGATCTTCCTTTTTGAGAAAAGTGCCTCAGATCTAGGACCACTGATGTGGTCTACCTCCAGACACCGGTTTAGTCAAAATCCAGTCCTAGCTGTTGGTGGTGCTCATAGAGGTATTACACAGAAGGTCAGGAGGTTCGTTTCAGTCCCAGTGATAGTAAAGGAAGTGTCTATATGTGTGTTGTAGACCTGGAGAACCCTGGTTCCCATCTCCACCACTGTAAAGACCATCTGAACACCATCTCACACCAAACCCACTGGGAGTGAAGTTTCTAATTGCTGTGCTATACATTGCATTACTACAAGGGTACTAGAGACGTAAACAGGGTGAACCAGGCCATTTAGGTCAACAGAGTCAAGCCAGAGTGACAGGAAGAGCTATAACAGCATCATGTGAGGGTGATTGTGAGAGAAGTCGGGGCCAGATGCCGTCATGTGACAGGTTACACCAACAATGATGATGTCTCATAATTCATATGACAGCTAAAAGCCTCTGGGGCAAAGTCCAGGTAAACGTATGTGCACCCTGATCTGGGAGCGACTCCTGGAAGCCTAAACGATAATGACTGTCACAAGAGCAAACGCAGCGCTGCTCTCTGATCAGTGGATCTAAGCTAACATGCTCATCTGCTCGTCTGTACAGGGGAATGATCAGCAGTGCAGATCCAAATGTTCAGCTCCGTCAGAGACGACAGAGCAAACCTCCAGTCAGCAGCCAAAGCAAACGAAGCAGCACCATAAAGAGGCGCATGACAAGGCCGGCTCATCCGTCGGCATGTGAACAGTCAACAGTCCGACCTCCTGAGGGCAATGTCAACAGGATCAAGATGACAATGCCATGCCTGTCTGGAAGGTGATACCAAACATCCAGACATGCCGAATAAGCAGGGCCAAAGTCTGATGACACTCAGGGGCTTCAGAAGGTATTGACGTCGGGTTCCTTTATCGTCTGGAGCTTCTGAGAGGAAGCTGGACTGCGCTGGGAAGACAGACGTATCTTAGTGAAGGTGCTTAGCCAAGCTTTCTATTGATGATTCTGACTGGGTGGGGGTGGAGAGGGGGCAAAAGAAGGTCACACAACACATCACCCCCACATCCTTAGCTAGCAATATGTTCTAGCTAGCATGAAATCAGCTCATTTTTTGGGAGCTCATGATTAATCTAATCAGCTGTGCTCTGATTGGCTGGTTTACAGGGAGACACCTTGATGATAGATTTAATAAAATGAGCCTCTGTTTAAATAAGCTCCGCCCTCATACTATTTAGTTAGCTATGCTAGTTAGCTTGGAGCTAATGCTGGTAGCTAACGTTCCCTATGCTAGCTACTGGCTCTCTATCTGGACGTCAACACACAGCGGATTGAATCCACTTATGCTTTATTTATGTCTGTGTATTCTTCTCTATAGGTATGAGTGCTGGGCTGGGTTGCCAGGTAGTGCACATTTGATTTATATATGTCTGTGTATTGATTTCTCTAGGTATCAGTGCTGGCCCTTGTTCGGGCAGTGTCTGAGCTCATGGTGAGTCTAAGCTCTAACCTTCCTGTACCAGCTGGAATATTATCCAACGGAACCCTAAGCACGGTTATAAGTCGCTCTGGATAAGAGCGTCTGCTAAATGCCTTAAATGTAAATGTACTCTCCTACTCATTTCTGACGCTCTAATCTGAATGATGTTTCCACGTTCCCATCGGTAACGCCCTCTAGATGTAAGCTGCCGTATAAATTACCGTGTCCCGTTCAGGAACTACTGGGCCGTATTATTGTGGCCACACCTGGAGCATATGGACAATTATGATGGGCAGTAATGTAGATGCTCTTCCCTGAACAGCAAACATGCTGACTCAAAACACACTGCCCACACAATGCAAATGTTTTAGCGCCCCCTGGTCAAAGTGAAAATTAGGGAACAGACGTACAGCACATGTGACACATTTCTGTAAACATCAGTGCACAGTTTCCTTGTATTTGCCGACTAAGATTGAGTAAACCCGACATACGCACTGGCATAGCAGAGTCATGGGATAGCAGTATGTACACTGATTATGAAGTGCTGCTGTTGCCTCAGGGGAAAGCTGTGAGGTGTTATCTTGTTAGTGAGGCTGAACACTGGTCAGCGTGTTCATGGCAAGGAGACGTGAATTATCAGAGTTTGAGCAAGGCATGATGGTGAGAGACGAACTGGACATTCCATTACAGAAGCTGCATGGGCATTTAACATTTCTCGAACCGGGAATACATCATAGAAGGCATTACAACCCACAGTGGCCGTCTATGGGTGGTTTATGATTGTGACCGGTGCCGCCTGGCTAGGAATTGTCCATGTGAACAGACAAGGGACACACCTACACGGGCCCAGTCCAAGAGATTCTAGCCTGAAACGATGGGAAGACTGCTGAGGACAACAGGTAACTGAACTCCCTGTTATGCAGGAGGTCTGTTCCATCAGTCATGGAAACACACTCTGTGGTCAAACACACGTCAGCCTTTCCCCTAGGTATCAGACTCAGAGCCTCTGGGGTGACTGAAGCAGCGCCTTTCTTTGGAAGGCGGTTCAAGCAGAGCGTAGCGGATATGCAAAACTATACACACTACACGCGCAGCAGCGGTCGCCTCCTGACCACTGGACCGGCTGCTCCTCTTTCACTCACTCACTCGTGGTGCCAAAATCAGTCTGTTTCCAAATGACTCCACTTTCTCTGTTTGATTATGGTGATGCGGTTTACAGATCGGCATGCAAAGGTGCGCTTCAGAGGTCTGATGTTCATCGTCCTCGTGCTCTCATCTCTGCCCTCCGGTTTCCTTCTACACTCGCATGTTCCGTCCCCTTGATAAGGCAGTATCTGCTGAGTAGAACACCACCTCCTCCATCATGCTCATACTAAACCTCCCAAAGCCAGCACTTCTGAAGGCTCCTCGTCACTTCAGTCTGCTGCTGTAATGACAGGAACGCATCACAGCTAGAAGGGAACGGCTGTGAACCAACTTTGACGGCCACTGAAGCGTCGTCAGTGGTGCCTTCTCAGAAAGGATCGTGAGGCAGGAAGAAAACTGACCCTCTAAAGCGAGTTCATCTTTTATTAGTCTTCAGACCTGTATATTTTTAATTTTCTGAGGCTCATTCTGATGAACACACGCCCCACTACAATCACTACACCCACATTTACCTCAGATCTGTTATTACTGTATCCACTGTTTAGAGCTAGCTGCTGCTAACGCTGCTCAGTTCACCTGAGATACGGTTAGCCTAGCGGCTAGCTCCCCTTGGCTATTTCACTCTAAAACTGACCCTCTAAAGCGAGTTCATCTTTTATTAGTCTTCAGACCTGTATATTTAACTCTCTGAGGCTCATTCTGATGAACACACGCCCCACTACAAACCTCCCAAAGCCAGCACTTCTGAAGGCTCCTCGTCACTTCAGTCTGCTGCTGTAATGACAGGAACGCATCACAGCTAGAAGGGAACGGCTGTGAACCAACTTTGACGGCCACTGAAGCGTCGTCAGTGGTGCCTTCTCAGAAAGGATCGTGAGGCAGGAAGGCACCCGGCCATGTCCAACTGTAACACACTGCCTGCTGAGGTTCCTCTGTTCAGTCATGAAGGCAGTGTAGATGTATCTGTCACTGTCTTCCATATCCCATAATACTCTGCATAGATACAAACAACAGCAGGGATCACCAGAACTGACACTCTGCTGCCTTCCAAGGTACCGACTTACGAGGCAGTGCAGGGAGCAAGGTATGGAGTAAGGGATGTTATCTCAGGTGGTTGTTAAGGTGTTGCCAAGAGGTTTCTAAGTCATCCCAGGTGATTGCTAAGGTGTTACTTGACTGCTACTAAGGATGTTACGGTGTCTCAGGTGGTTGTCAAGGTTTTGCCAGACTGTTGCTATGGTAACTAGGGGGATGTTAATGTGTTGCTAACCTATTACTATGGTGTCCCAGGTGATTGTTAAGGTGTTGCTAGTCTGTTGCTATGACAGCTGGAGGATGTGAAGGTGTTGCAGGGCCATAGCTATAGTGTCCCAGATGGTTGTTAAGGTGTTAGTCTAGTCTGTTGCTATGTTATCCCGATATTCAAGCTGCATGGGATGGATTATCACAGGACACCATTAGGAACCTCTACAGCTCCATACCGAGACGTGCTTTAGCAAATGTGTAGCTCAATAAATATTTATTCTCATTTATAGTTCCTGGTAACCTGTATCCTTATTCCCAATAGCACTGCCATCCCACACTTCCTTCTGGGTTCTTTTGATGATAAGTTTAATTTTTTTTTTAAACCAATCACTATTCAGGGAAAACAGATATCAGGTGTGTTCTAGTGAACTCCTAAACAGAAACCAACCATATTTACTCCACTTGGTGTTTTTCCACAGTAGCAGGCTTGGCCAGCTTTCCTTGGAATTCAAAGCTCTTACAGTCTATTGTCCTGTATAGCGTAAACCATTTGGGTTTCCTGCTTCCTCCTTGTCTCTCTGCATCCTCTTCCACATCATCCATCACATTATTACACATTAAATAAAGAAGAATACTCTGAAATATGATTTGAGAGTGGCTGCCATGTACAGTCACTTAAAGGTGTAGCCTTTAGTGCTGTTAATGAAGACACATGAATTAGGATTCCAGGTTCAGATGAACTTACTCAGAAGATCTACTCAGTGGTTGGACTCCACACAGCGCAGCCCAGAGCTTAATGGTGGAATATGAGAGTGGAATATGAGAGTGACAGTCTGGTGCCATCTAGTGTTGGTAAAAGGCAAGTCCATGTGGTTGAGATGTAAATGGAGTGGGTTTGGGGTAAATGGTTCAGATGTTCTTCACAGTGGTGGTGATAGGAACCAGGGGTCTCCAGGTCTACAACACACATATAGACATTTTACCTACTGTCCAAACCACCAGTGAACCTCGTGGGGTGTTTGTATGGAATGTTGAAGATGGGAAAAATGTCTCAGGGAACATACTCATGACTATTTTGTGTTATGACTTTGAGATTTAGAGGTTTTTACGTTTTATGCTTTTCTAGATTAGGTCATTCCACATCACCTTTTGCTTACATATAGGCTATCCATTAACTACACAGGAATCTTCAGACTTCTGGTTCCCATCACCACCACTGTGAACAATTCTGGATTGGAGCATTGCACAGCAAACCACTCTAAATGACTCTGTTCACATTCGTCTTCAACCAATCAATTAAACAGACATTTAGAAAAAAATCCTATTTAATCTCCAAATATTGTATGTGTGACTAAGACTACGGCTGTATTCGAAATGACCCGCTACTATACCGCACACTGCACGCTACAGTAGCATGTACTGCACACTGTATACGCCCCCTGTATGTGGTATACAGTACAGTAACAAGTTCTGACCTACAGTGTAGTATACTAATAGTCACATCACCAGTTACCTCACATTTACCTCAGAGTTGTTATCACTGTATCCGCTGTTTAGAGCTAGCTGCTGCTAACGCTGCTCAGTTCACCTGAGATACGGTTAGCCTAGCGGCTAGCTCCCCTTGGCTATTTCACTCTAAAACTGACCCTCTAAAGCGAGTTCATCTTTTATTAGTCTTCAGACCTGTATATTTTTAATTTTCTGAGGCTCATTCTGATGAACACACGCCCCACTACAATCACTACACCCACATTTACCTCAGATCTGTTATTACTGTATCCACTGTTTAGAGCTAGCTGCTGCTAACGCTGCTCAGTTCACCTGAGATACGGTTAGCCTAGCGGCTAGCTCCCCTTGGCTATTTCACTCTAAAACTGACCCTCTAAAGCGAGTTCATCTTTTATTAGTCTTCAGACCTGTATATTTAACTCTCTGAGGCTCATTCTGATGAACACACGCCCCACTACAATCACTACATCCACATTTACCTCAGAGCTGTTATTACCGTATCCACTGTTTAGAGCTAGCTGCTGCTAACGCTGCTCAGTTCCCCTGAAATACGATTAGCCTAGCTGCTAGCTCCCCATGGCTAGTTCACTCTAAAACGGATCCTCTAAAGCGAGTTCATCTTTTATTAATCTTCAGATCTGTATATTTAACTTTCTGAGGCTCATTCTGATGAACACACATCCCACTACAATCACTACACCCACATTTACCTCAGAGCTGTTATTACTGTATCCACTGTTTAGAGCTAGCTGCTGCTAACGCTGCTCAGTTCACCTGAGATACGGTTAGCCTAGCTGCTAGCTCCCCTCGGCTATTTCACTCTAAAACTGATCCTCTAAAGCGAGTTCATCTTTTATTAATCTTCAGACCTGTATATTTAACTTTCTAAAGCTCATTCTGATGAACACACGCCCCACTACAATCACTACGCCCACAGTTATACTCTGAGTGGGCTGTGTTTAGCTCCCCAATGTTCCCCACAGCCATTTCTCTGGCTGAAGCAGGCTGAGAACTGGTGAGGCCACGGTGCATGATGGGATGCAGTACACCATGAAGACAGCTCCACCTGTACACTAGAAGCTCTGACTGGAGTAGAACACCATCCGGGGATCTCCAGTGTACTATAGATCTTCAATCTGGTCACACACTGCCTACTACATACTACATTTAGGTGGATGAGTACAGTCTAAGAGGTTTGGCTGCGGTCAGTCCTGAAGCTTCCTGCATTAAGAAGGGGAGTCGGCCAGTCAGGCGGCTAGTCACCCAAATCCCAAAAAGGGCTGATACTGATTTTAGCAATTAGAAATAAAAATGAGAGAGAGACAATGAGAGATGATGAGAGACAGAGTGCTACACAGAATTCAGAGAAAATTCAGAGAAACATCTTTATTTATCATTATTAAAATAAAGAGCCCCCATAATTCCGTACAGCATGAAGATCCTAGCAAACACACAACCACACACATGCAGGCACGCACACATACACACTTTTCCCCTAACACCCTGAGAGTGTAGAGACCCTCGGTCAGTGAGGAAGACGCGTATAAATATAAGGGCAGCACTTCAGGAGGACATACGTGTATAAATACAGAGGTCTGGGGCAGTTCCAATAACGGTACACACCATTCTCCTACAGAACCCTCTCTACTCTCTAAACGGGCGAGGTCAATAGTGTATGTAAGCATGTGAGCACTCCTATCACAGTATGCTGGTTCGTCCAGAGGGGGCCGAGAGAGATAGAGGAGGTACAGAGGAGGTGCAGAGGAGGTACAGGGGACAGAGAGAGAGAGTGAGACTGAGTGGGACAGGGATCGCCAGTGGTCCCTGACTGTCTGGTCTTCCAGTATCTAGACACTGGCACTGCGGGTACTGTAGTCTGATAGGTGGGCAGGGTTTACAAGCCTGCATCATTATAGGTTGGGCTGGCCACCTTCAGAATGCTCTGTGGGTTCTCCTCCAGCAGGGGGCGCCATTTCACCTCGCCAGTCAGGAGAAGGTCCTCACCGTCCAGAGCGTCAATGAACTGCATCTGTTTGAACGAAGAGACAAAGAAGAAGTCGAGTTGTGTTCCATCTACTTCCTGATTTTCTGTTTCACAGTTTGGTGTTATCAGTTTGTTGTTTGACTGAGTCACCCTTAGTATATATACCTACACCCAACCACCACTTCATTAGGTACACCACCTTGAATCTACACTCATTGTTCATTTTAGTGCTGGTGGAATGTGTAAACACCTCAGCGTCACTGCTGGACTGAGAATCGTCCACCAACCAAACTATCCAGCTAACAGTGTCCTGTGGGCAACGTCCTGTGACCACTGATGAAGGACTAGAGGATGACCAACACTGCACTGTGCAGCAGCAGATGAGCCACCGCTCTGACTGTCCATCTACAAGGTGGACCAGCAAGGTAGGAGTGTCTAATAGAGTGGACAGTGAGTGGACACAGTGTCTGAACACTCCAGCAGCACTGCTGTGTCTGATCCCCTCACACCAGCCCCACACACACTAACATACCACCACCCCTCAGTGTCACTGCGGTGCTGAGAACGATCCACCACCCACATACTACCTGCTCTGTGGTGGTCCTGTGGGGGTCCTGCCCATCAAGAACAGGGTAATACAGTATACAGAGAAACAGATGGACTACAGTCTGGACCTGTAGAACTACAGAGTGTCCTGTATGGTCAGTGGAGCTGGTTAAATGGACAGTGAGTGTGTAGAGACATGGAGGTGTACCTAATAAAGTGGCCGGGGGTGCATTTTCACAATATGCTTTTTTAATACTTTTGCATATGACTGTTCGCTCCCATGCAAAAGGGCTAAGGCCAAAACAAGAAAACAACAAATTATTAGTTAGTAAACTAGCAAGAATAATTATTAATATCGTCCCTTAGATTTAGTGGTCAACTTGTCTTTCAATATTGCTCTTCCAATCACGATCAATCATGGCTCTGAACAGCTGACGAGCATGACCATGTTAGTTTGTGTTTAAAGTGAGACCAGTTCTTTTCTATGGGGTTCTATAGAAGCTTTGACTGCGACCAGCCATGCCTTAGTATTTCTGGGCTTGGCATACTTTGGAACAGGAAGTGATGTGAAATGATTTGTAGACAAGAAGACAGGCTGTAAAAGCCCATATGCATTTGGTGTTTTAATAGACATCATTTAGGCACATCCGCTGCCCTTTACCTTGTGCCCAAACCTCTGTGACGAATGGAGCCACAGCCATGCTCCAAAACCATTTGGGGTAAAATATATTAACTTATTATTTTTTATCTATTTTTATTGTATAATTCTACCCTGTTCTGTACTGTTTACATATTTTGCACTGCTAAATTATTTATATTACTGCGTACTTGGAATGTCTGTATGGCTGACATCAGTCATCTTCTCAATATGCACAGCAAATGGTATACCACTACCTCCATTACACAGACTAAAATTACTAAACGACTTCATACTCTATATTGTATCTCTGTCTCTATCTGTATCACTCTATCTTCTGCTTCTTCTGTTACTTCTGTGAACTTTATATATCTGCTACTGGATGTCTAGAATTTCCCTCTGGGATCAATAAAGTATCTATCCATCCGTCAATCCGTCTGTCTGTCTGTCTGTCTGTAGAAACGTTTTGGTCTGGTCTGTAAACTTGGCATTCTGGAGATCCCTATTTTTATTAATGGATGGACACCATATTACAATGGCCACAAAATGACGCACTGTGTCCTGAAACTCTTCGTCACTCTCTCGTTTATGAAACAGGAACCGTTAGTGACCTCAACAAAGACCTCAGCTTTAGGCAAAAGGAAAGGATTCCTATCGAATCCAGAACCCCATCCTAGTACAAAGCTGCTGCTCAGTTCATTCCTTTCATTCCATTAATCCAGGTGGTACCTGTCTATCAGTCCCAGTTACTCATTTAATGACTCAGCACAGTCACAAGGGGGCGCTGAAAGAGAGGACACCCACACCAGAAGGATCTTAGTAATGTGTGATGAACAGCATGTGTATGATTACCCGATTACTCATCCGACACCACAGCTGGATTGCTGGAGCATACAGTATATAACTTGTGTCATATGACTCTACATAAGACTTATGATAAAAAGTTTATGAGTAAATTGTAACCATAAACAGGTACATTCATCACAATGTGTTTCGGTGAGCGGGATAGTAAACAAACAAACAAACAAACAAACAAACAAACAAGCGAGCGTGATTCCCATCTAATCCAGCACCTCGCAGCCCGAGTACAGGGCTGCTGCTCAGTTCATTCCTTCACTGTTCCTGGTGGTAACTGTCTACCATGGAGCCCAGGGGGGCGAGGAGGGTGCGCTCACTGCGGGGGTCTGAATAAACCGTGATTAAACTGACTCACTTTTGCTGACTAAAATACATTGGGACATTTTTTTGTTTTGACTAACGCCGCTGCAGATGGCACGAAGAAAATGCGCCATGCCGAGACGTATTCCAGCCAAGTGACTGAATCAGAAAGCGGGGTGGAAAAAATGACCGCGCCGCAGCACCATGCCAGGCCGAGTGAGCGTCTGGAGTAATTAGCGTTAAACGACGACGGTGTCGAACGCGCGCACGCACACACACCCGCTGGCTTCAGAAGGGGCCGCTGTAACCATAGTGACCGTTTCCCCTCTGTGTGTTCGCTTGTTAGAGGCTGCCACTCTTTACGTGCTGCACCTGTGCCCAGAAGACTTTTATCCGCCCCCCCACCCCTTCTTTTAACTTCCACCCTTTCACCCTCACCGCCTATCCGGCACTAATCAGGCCTCAGAAAATCAATCCCTGCGCTTTGTGTTTATTTGTGAGGTCCCCCCTCCCCTCCCCGCACCCGTTACTGAATGCCCCCAAGGCCCTCCGCGCGCACGCACACGCACCTCATTTGTAATAAATTCCTGCCATCACTTGTAATGGGCCAACACAGCTGGTCAGAGCCTGTGGCCTGAGCAGAGACGCAGGACAGCCTGTGAGAGCGTGCGTGTTTTGGTTGGCTTCCCGCTCCGGCCGAACGACGCAGGCAGCATTGAACAATACTCACGAGAAGCAGTCAAACTCTTTCCTTTATGTTAACTGACCAAGCATCAAGACTTTGGAGGGGGGAAGTGTCATAGTTACTTATTTAACAAAACAAGAACTGATTACACTTAACGCTCTAACCCCATGACTCAGCACAGTCATTACTGGGCACGTGAAATGAAAAACAGACTCTCTGTAAGCCATTATAAAGCCGTGTTTAGCAGTCTGAACATGCTCCACAAGGGGGCGCTGAAAGAGAGGACACCCACACCAGAAGCGGCTTACCAATGCAGCTTATTTGATTTCATGGAGCTGCACCCAGAAGGAATTAACCTTGGTATGGTTTGAACCTTGGCGAGACACTGGGTGGGTAGGTATGACATCATGAGACATGCGACTGATTCGAGTTTCACGCTCGGCAGCACACGTGTTGTAAGCCGGGACGGGCCTTATCTCTGTACCTGACTGACCCAACAGCCAGGACTGCAGACACTCAGCGAGCAGTGGTGTCCTCCATGAGTCGTCCGGTTAGTGCCAGCACCATTGGCAGGACTACATGCACACAGACCGTTACCACGACTGTCCTTAACACCACGTCACCGTCACCAAAGACTGCAGTGGTGTCGTACCAGACTGTCATGGAGTGACTCAGAATGGCAGCGGGTCATCTTCAGTCCCGCTTTAGTCTTGGTGGAGACGCCCAACGAATCCGTGTGTGGAGGCACCGTGGTCAGCACCAAGATGAACGGTTTGGTGCCACACGTCCAGAAGGCCTGGTGTCCCTCCACCTCCACCCCTACCGCACCATCTGCAGGAACTGTGTGAGGATGTTCAAGCTGCATGGGATGGATTATCACAGGACACCATTAGGAACCTCTACAGCTCCATACCGGGACGTCTGGCGTGTTGGGTTAGCAAACACGGCGGCCCGACGCCATACTGAGAGACAGACTTCTGTATGTGTAGCTCAATAAATATTGATCATATCAGTCTAAATGTATCATCAGTTATTGATCCTGGTCACCTTTATCTTCCCTCCCAACAGCACCGCACTCCCACACCTCCTTCTGGGTGCAGCTGTTAAGTGCATATAGTAGAGAGGGGTGAAAATGTAATACAGGATATGGACTGGTTCAGACTCTTATCAGTTGGAGTTGTTAAGTGTTACACTGCAGAGTCTTTAAAATCACAAACAGCATCCATAAACGTTTTACTGGTAGTGTATATTTATGGAAATGTAGCTGATGATAACTCAGTCCCAGTACTCAAAGTACACCAGCTACTGACGCACGCTGTGCTCAGTCTCAGAAAGTTTCAACACAGCTGGCCCAGCATTTGTTGGCTGTTTGTGCCACGTGTGGGTGGGTCTGAATGCATGTGCTGGGCGTTTTGGTGGAGCACTGCTCTTCATTAGCTGCCAGTTAATGTTGCTGGTGAGCGAGCACTTGCGTGCGACATGGCTCTCGCTGCTCTGGGATGATCAAACAATACCAGCTGAAGGGGACTGTCAGAGTGGCGGGCTGGGACGCATGTGCTCGTGGGTATGCGTGTAAACCTACATGTGTTTTGCGGTTGCTGGTTGGATTAGGAGGCAAACAAATTACGGGCACATATACAGAAACAAGAGCAGGCATACACAAAAGAAAGCCATTAGATGGGACCAGGGGATTCCGATTCCATTCAAAGGTTCGGAATAAATAGTCCCATTCATAATAACTGTTATTATACTCCATAGTAACCTCCAGATTGGGATTATAGGCTAGGGAGTATCGTGAAGATGATTCCTTCAGCATTTCAAGATAAAAAAATAGTACAGGGCCATTCCTTAAATCCCTTCTGTCTCAAAACCGGATTATGCTTCCAATCCGAGACATTCTGGATGTTCATTTTATCAGCAATTCATTCACCAACTAACTTCAGTCCATTTATATCAGCGAATGGCACCAAACCTTTTATGTGGTGAATCCAAGCTTTCACACGCATATGAACTACAGTGACATCCCATTCTTAACCCATAGGGTTTAATATGATGTCGCCCCACCCTTCACAGCTACACCAGCTTCTACTCTTCTGGGAGGTCTCTCCACAAGGGTTAGGAATGTGTTCATGGGAATTTCTGACCATTCCTCCAGAAGCACATTGGTGAGGTCAGACCCTGATGTTGGACAAGAAGGCCTGGCTCTCAGTCTCCGCTCCAATTCATCCCAAAGGTGTTCTATCGGGTGGAGGTCAGGACTCTGTGCAGGCCAGTCCAGTTCCTCCACACCAGACTCGCTCATCCATGTCTTTATGGAGCTTGCTCTGTGCACTGGTGTGCGGTCATGTTGGAACAGGAAGGGGCCGTCCCCAAACTGTCCCCACAAAGCTAGGAGCATGGAATGGTCCAGAGTCTCTTGGTCTGCTGAAGCATTAAGAGTTCCTCTCACTGGAACTAAGGGGCGGAGCCCAACTCCTGAAAACAACCCCACACCATAATCCCTCCTCCACCAAACTTTACACTCGGCACAGTGCAGTCAGACCAGTACCGTTCTCTTGGCAACCGCCAAATCCCAATGGATTGTCAGATGGAGAAGCGTGATTGGTCACTCCAGGGAACACGTCTCCACTGCTCTAGAGTCCAGGGGCGGAGCTTTACACCACTGCGTTCCACGCTCTGCACTGCGCTTGGTGATGTAAGGCTGGGATGCAGCTGCTCGCCATGGAAACCCATTCCATGAAGCTCTACACACTGTTCCTGAGCTGATCTGAAGGACACAGGAAGTTTGGAGGTCCATAGTGATGGACTCTGCAGGAAGTTGGTGACCTCTGTGCACTATGCTCAACCCATTCTCTCACTAATGTCTGTAGGATCAGTCTACATGACTAGGTGCTTGGTTTTATACACCTGTGGCCATGAAAGTGATTGGAACACCTGAATTCCATGATTTGGATGGGTGAGTGAATACTTATGGCTATATAGTGTTCTACAAACAGCAAAGCAGTCTCTTAGTCACATTTCTGAGGTGAATTATAGACCACATATATTAAGTAACCCATTTCCATACAGTAATATAAACATGTAAGCACCTTAAAGCTTCCTGAATCATGTGCAAGACAAACGCCTGCTGGACTTTCCTCGCGTCTTTGTTGTCTGGACATTTCTGAAGGGCCCATAAAAGGGAGTCTCGACAAGAACAGCCATACGTAGACCGTCACGGGAACAGCTTTCCCCAATTTGTCCTCAAAGAATCAGTGTTTAAATGCCAGGAACAGAGCTCTGTGAATAATTGGGCTATTGTAATAATTTAAAACAGTAATATGTTTTCAAGGATTTTTGATTTCCCCAAATTTCCTCCCTGGTCCATACGAACATGGGCAAATTCCTCCCTGTGCTACTGCCAAATGAACACACTGTTCCTGGGCTTTTCTCATTAGTCTGCTATGTAACTTTTTGTGATCTTTATTAATTGTACACTTGAGTTTTTTTTAGCTCACTTAACTTTTACAACAACAACAACAACAACAACAACAACAAGAGGGAAAGGAAAGCGGTTACAGCCTCTGAACATGTCTAGGTCCAGTTCGCTGCTCTTTACACGCGGAGCTGTGAATGTGGAGAACTCCAACCATATCTACTTTAATTACTGTGCCCCATGACGCAGACCTGGCAACCTTGGGGAAATATTTTACCTAGGGCTGCAACAAACATCTACTTTGACTACTGCCAAATAATCTACTGATTACTGAAATACATTATCAATTATTGGTTTCATGAAACCCCCAAGTAACCCTTATGTAGCTATCAGCTGTTAAATTTAGCTTGAGGTCGGTTTATGCATTTGCTAACTAACCTAAAAAAATAAAAATGATAAAGATAATAAAGATGAAGACCTTATTAAACAGTCACTGTTTTAAAGAACCTTCCTGCTAATACAGAAGACTCATAAAAGTCCAGTATCCATTTCCTGGCAAAATGTAAAATCAAGGATGTGCAGAGGAGTAGCAACATTAAAGCCAAACTAAATCTGTAAATTAAAAAAAAAACTAAATTTGAATTTTAATCAGTGTTTAATTTAGTGCTTTATACATCTTGCTGTCTGTCTATGCTCAACCAAAGTCCAGAATCACAGATCTAGACTGAAATAGAGAAAATCACATCACCAACTAATCAACTATTACATTTTATCGCCAAGCAATTTGGGTGTCCAATGTTCGGTCGACTAAGCTGATGAATCGTTGCAGCCCTAAATGTAACGCTGCTACATTCACACGTTCCCATGTGATTCCATCTGGCGACAGTGTTACTGAACAAAACAGACGGTTACATAATAATCAGAGGAGAACTTTAAGGTGGAGAAAGGCAGGAGGAGCTCTGCACTCCTCTATCTCTGTTGTATATACTTGGTTAGTCTGAAGTTCAACAATGAGACAGTTGTGATCCATGATTCCCTGTACTGGATTCGATAGTAGTTCTTTGCCTTAGCCCTTTCGGTTGTTGTTTAGCACCACCTAGTGGTAAAAGCATGTAAGTGCACTAACAGGAACAGGAAGTGCCAGTAAATATCCATTGTTTGTCATGAGCATTCTTACCAATCCTGTCAATCCTGTACTCTAAAATCCACAAAACGGATTCATCCGTAAGTCTTGTACAGTTTATTTACGTGTTTGAGACATTTATTTTATTTGCTGTGGTACACGGCTTTGGAGAGCCTTGTATATATTGTCAGCTGCTCGTAGATGTACGATAGATATCTTAGTTCATACAGTTTTACAAAATTATACTTCCAACATTAAACCCTGCCTAATTTAACAACATGCTTGTTCCGTGGAGGACTTCTGGGGAATATATTGTGTAGCTAGCTGTATAGCTGAAAAACAGCAGTTTTAGCGAGTACAGCATACTCCCCAAAACATAAACATCAACAACATTTATTCCACCACTGTGGTCAACATCAACCGCTGAGAAGAGTTAACTCTTCATGCTGCTTTACGTTCACCACTGTGGTCTGCGGAATGCTGCCAGCAGCAGTGATAGAATATTCCGTAGAATGGCTCCACTGAAAAAAACTGAATGTCCTTTTCGCAGTGGTCCGTCTACTGCAGACATGCGAACGCATGATCGGTTCACAGCGTAACTGTACAATATCCCAATTCCAACTTTCACATCCACCCAAGCCCGTCTGCAAAGGAGTTAAAAGCTCCACCCTCTCTTTGTGGAAGCCGCCAGACGGAGTAAGGAGGGAACCCGAGGGATAAATAACCCTAACTTAGTGTTGCTGTGGACTTGTAATCTTTGGAAATGACGAACACTGCATATTTAGACTTGGCTTCTGCACATGCAGAACTGAACTCGCAGGCGACAGCAGCTTTTTGAGCAGTTAACGGTGACCAGTTGTAGCAGTGAACTCGATTCATGTTAAAATGGATATCTGCTGGGCCAACTGTTTACGGGTTTGCAGGTCGGCATGTTGCTTTGAGTCTATAATGGACAGTAGCATAAACAAACTACGTTAAATGCTAATAACATCCTAACATGACAGAAATATGGGATTAAATAAAACCAGGGTATATTAGACATCACGGTACCACTTTAGAACAAGGCTACCTTTATAAAGGAGTTATAAATGGTTTAATATTGTTATTAATGTTTTTTAGGTCATAACCACCTTACAAAGTATTAATAAGCAGTTATAACACATTAATAAAAAGGGTAAACATGAGCTCCTCCATACGATGATTATGAATATGTTTATGAAGCTGACGGGTTTCATGCTGACTGACTGAAAAGACAAAGCAATCAATCTTCAAACAGCAGCATCATTAATGTGTAATAGCTGCTTATTAATGGTTGTAAAATGTCTATGACCTGGTTTAAGGGGCCGAGTTTAATAACCACTGACAAAAGCCACTCATAACCC
The DNA here is from genome assembly GCA_024036415.1 of Prochilodus magdalenae. NCBI lineage: Eukaryota > Metazoa > Chordata > Actinopteri > Characiformes > Prochilodontidae > Prochilodus > Prochilodus magdalenae. The sequence goes on from JAMWET010006506.1 coordinate 97,784, forward strand.
CCTTACAAAGGTGGTCTTATTTTAAGGTGGCACCGATATTACAGATACTACACACTACTGACTGTGTAGCACCTCCAACAGCACCCATAACAGCTGGGACTGGATTGGGCATGGACTGAAGTTTCTGGATGTAGCCACATCAGTGTTCAGACACTCAGAGAATCAGAGAATTGGTCAGGTGGGCCAGATTTGGTGGATGCCGTCCCTAGCACAGTTCCGAGGAGAATTCCCTGTAGACTGGGATTGTATCCACTGCTGGTAGACCCGTTTGACCGTACGCTTCCATACACCTGCAGATTCAGCTACTTCCACACTATGGTCTTTGGCCACGCCCACATGCAGTCCCTCCTTTCAGCCAATCATTAACATCTGCTCTGGAGCGTTTTCCACACATGGAACGAGACATTCCCTGCACTGTAGCACCTCCTCCCAATCTATGGATCCCGTCACTCACACCCCTCAGGTATTTATAGTCCCATCATTCCTGCAAAGAGTTACTACCACCTTAAACACACAAGGTGACTACATTTTTTGTCCAGTGAGCTTAGGCACATGCTAACACACATCTTGTATGTTGTATTGACTGTTATGGTCATATACTCCTAGAGCTGAGGGCAGCGTTGGTGAAGCCGGAATACCTCGAACACACAAACAACAAAACCCAAGAATTTTATCAAGCCCCCTCCTCACCCACCCACACTGACCTGTTTACGGACATATTCTACCAGGAGCTCCAGCTGTCTGGGGTCTTCGCACTGCTTGTTGAAGAGGTTCCTCCAGAGCGCCGCTGCGAGGACACAGTCGTCTGACAGAATTCCCTAAGGAATATAAATACATAAATAAACAGTGAATGGCACTCGCTTTCACGTTAGGAAATCGGTTACGCAACAGACTAACTTTCGGCATTCTGCACCCAGCTACATCCTGTCTCGGAATTTTAAATACAACTTCAGTCTCCGTCACGTCTTCCGGCACTAAATAACTTTATGATGCTTGCATAATTTGCCATTTTGTGTGCACTTCCACCCAAGACCTGATGGATGGAAGCTATTAAATCTTGTGCAAGTAGAATTTCGAGAGCTTCGTCTGTAAAGGCAACAGGGAACTCGCAGCTGACTCTTGTGCTTATTTGGAAACTGTGTTCTGTCTCCTTTTTCTCCATTTGGATCCTTTCATATCTATATTGAACCTTATAGGAATCAGAGCACTCTGTATAATCAGCACCCCCCAATTCAAAGCCTCATAAGTCAACAGTGAGTTGGCTGCTTACTTGGTTCTGCTGGAATAGCTCATGCTCAGTAAAGCTAAGACATGCATCTGACGTCTGTCTGAGCCACTTCCAGCTAAGCAGGCCATCTATAAACTGAGCAATCTAAAAAAACTAAACCAACCTGACACTCAAATTACCGGTCAAAAGTTTAGAGACGGCTCCTTATAGAAGGTTCTCCTTCTGTCTATCTTAAAGCTTCACTGTAGAATAAAAGTGACGACCTCAAACTATAAAATACCACTCATGGAATTATACAGTCCACTCTAAAACCCTCCAGAGTGGAGCTGTACAGGAGGAGGAACCAGCTCTCTTACCCTGCAGTGGAGCTGATAGAACAAGGTTTATTACTAAGCAGGTTTGGAGCGATTCTATTGGTCGGTCCATCATGAATATTCATTAACTTGAAAGAACTAGAGCTTTTACACTGCAGAAAAAGAGATCAAAGTTTTTACACCACTAAATATATATTAGAGGTGGAGAAATGGAGGAGGATCATACTGTGTACGTCAGGAGTAGATGTGGTGTATCAGGATATGGACTGGTTCAGACTCTCAGCAGGTGGAGCTGTTCGGTGTGAGACTGTAGAGTCTTTAAGATCACCAGCTACATCCGTTTAGATGGGTGTGTCTGAACTTCTGACTGGTAGTGTATCTAAATATCAATATATCCATATTAGATTAAAAAGGAAACAATAATAAATAAAATTTTAATAAAAAATAATGCTTCCTGTTTGGCACTGCAATTTAGTCTACCTCTAGGCTGACAGAGCCAGGTTCTCAGTCAGGCTCAGTCTAGTTCATTTTCCTTTTAGGGGAGACGCTCAAGAAGATAACGGTAAGCTCAGCAATAAGCCACAGAGTCTACCCTTACTGAAGAACACAAGCCTGAGGGAAGAAAAGACTGGACCCTCAACAACCAACGTAATAACAGATGTGTGAGTGTTTAGTGTGTCCACCTTCATTACAGCTTCCTTTCCTCATCAGGAGACTCGCTTTCAGTTCCTCAGAGACCTCTTTTCTACCAACAAAGCCCCTACCTCTTTGCCACTTGCGTCACGGGTTCTACGGTTCCAGACCAGAAAGTTAACGGTGCTGGAACCGCCCCGATGGTTACAGCCGCTGTAGAAAAGCAACACCGGCACCATTTCGGTGGTAAAGAGGTAAAAGAGACAGACCTCGAAAGTTCCTGCTTCTTCTCACCATCCATATAACCCTAAACATGTTCAGCGGTGTTGAGGTTCCGGACTCTGGGGTGGTCAGTCCATCGTTCTGAGAACACCAGCGGCTTTTTTGTTGAATGCATCTCCTGTCTCCTTCATAAACAGCTACACCTCCTTTCAGACCTCCATAGCATTGAGGGGTCTTCTCACAGTAGAAGAGTGATGGACAGAAACGCCTGTGGATGTTCTCAGACCTGAAGCGAGGGCGGAGCTCGATGTTCTCTCACTCTCAAAGGTGAAAGCCTTAAGTGCTGTTTATCTGATAGGGACAGTGTTGGTCTTCCAGGTGGTTGTTAGGAGTCACATTTTCTTCGGCTTTCAATCAGTTTTGGAAACAGCTTTCTTTTCCTTTCTCCTTTTTAGTGCAAGTGGATCCTTTTAGATCTAATCTCTTCAGAAAAATGCCCTGTAAAATTAGAACTTGTACTTAACGTCCGTTTCACTCGGAATTAAACGAAGGGTGGTCAAACCATGGGCAACAGAGTTCACTAGAAAGGAGCACAGCCTGAAGCATTCTGGGACAAACGCTTATAGCCTTAAGGAGAAAAAGAACCGATCGCGATCCAAATCTGTGACATTAGCAGCCGGAAGAACACAAATTGTGCCAAAGTATTTACATGAGGCAATTACGAAGCTTTCCAGGCCAAAGAGGGGAATGTTTTTTTTTTGACAATCACCCATTCTGAAGCTTGTAATTTGCTTACTGAAGTCAAGGTTAAAGGCCAAAAGCCCATAGAACAAGCCAGAAATTAAAATAGCTGTATTTCAGGTCTGGTACAGCATCAGCCGGGGTAGGCATGGTGACGTTTCTGGGCCACGAGGAAAAAAAATTTAATTTTTAAATTAAAATTTGATTTGAGCATTAAATTCTTTTGTCCAAATGGTCTCCTGACCTGGCCGGAGGACCATATACAAAAACACTAATTTCTACATTCAACTCAATTCAGTTAAATTTAACTTGAGTGTCATTATACCAATACAGGGTTGTACAGTATAACGAAACACAGTCAGGCTCCTTCTCCAGAGCCGTTATAAGAATATATGTGTATATAAATACAATGTGTGTACCCAGTACAGCAGGACATGTGTAAACAGTACAGTACATGTACAGGACATGTGCAAAGTATAGAGCAGTATCAGTTAACTATGTTTACAGACTGTTCTCATATTATCTCTACCTCTAGATGTTATTTTTATTGTGTACATACTGTCTACTTGCACTACTAGTCATTTGTAAATGCTGCTCTTATACATACATATATATGCATATAGATATGCTTATATGTATATATGTATTACTGCAGCTCTTTATGTAAATAATACTGTACTTGCACTTCTGGTTAGATGCCAACTGCATTTCATTGGCTCTGTACCTGTACTCTGCACAATGACAATAAAGCTGAATCTAACCTATTGTGGTTGTAAACAGTATAGATATAGACAGTGTTCAGTGCAGGTAGGAGAATAGCAGCTTAATGTTCAGGTAAACAGCTAAAAAGCTTGGCACCGATGTTCAGTACATAGATAAACAAATATAGATGAATAGGCTGTCATATTGTGAAGTTTGCGGATAACACAGCAGGTGTCCTACAGGCAGGAGGTAGAACACCTGGAGGGCTGGTGCAGAAAGAACAACCTCTGCATCAACGTAAAGAAGACGAAGGAGATGATTGTGGACTTCAGAAGGGGCAGACATGCCCACCTCCCCCTGCATGTCGGAGGGTCTGCGGTGGAAGTGGTCTCCAGCTACAGGTACTTGGGTGTTCATCTGAGCAACAACCTCACCTGGAACAACAACACTTCCAGTCTGGTCCGGAAGGCACATCAACGGCTCTACTTCCTCAGGCGGTTGACGCGAGCTGGGCTCGGGAGCCCGGTCCTCACCTCCTTCTACAGATGTGTGGTGGAGAGTGTCCTATGCTCCAGCATCAACGTGTGGCATGGAAGCTGCTCTCCTGCAGACAGGAACGCTCTGCAGAGGGTGGTGAAGGCTGCACAGAGGTCTGTCGGAGTCAGCCTCCCCACCACCACGGACATCTACACCTCCAGATGCAGGAAGATGTAAACACCTCCAAACTACAGCCGACACTGTTTCATTCCCAATCCAACGCGATGGAGAACGGAGCCGAATCAACAAAACCGCCACTTTCCACTGGCGTAGGGTTTACACCGAAACCTGTATACATGATGCAACGACTCTTATCTCTGAAGCAAAGCGTTTCCTACACTGTGTTTGTGTTTGTACGAACCAACCGCACCTGGCTTCCACTGTGAGCCTACTTCAGGGCATGCGTTTGCTTTGTGAATGATGTATGAGCGACTCTTACCTCATCGTATCCAAAAATAGCAGCGTAGAACGTCTCCGTCATGGCCTTCATACTCTCCTTCCTGTGCATGGCATCGATCTGAGAGCGAGAGAGGCGGAGGCAAAAACATGAGGAACAACAACAACAACAAGGGTTTACAAGTACACAACAACAGGGAAACGGGGGTCTATCTGGCCAAAGCTACGGCATCAACTGAAATATGAAGGAATTTTGGAAGTGCAGTTCTCCCCAAGGTCCTGTAGAGACTGACAACACCCCTGCATGAATGTATGGAGTAAGAGGAATCCAGGTGATCAGCGTTCCTGAGGGGCAGCTCTCCGGCAGCTACGCCCCTCAGGAACGCTGATCACCTGGATCCTCTTCTCCATATATTCATGCAATTACATTCTGTTTACGGATCCCGTGTTGTCAGTCTCTACAGGACCTTGGGGAGAACTGCACTTCCAAAATTCCTTCATATTTCAGTTGATGAGGCGTAAACAGCCAGTCTGAGTGGCTCTGTTGTGAAATGCTCTGTTCTAGAGAAACTTTCAGCCTCCATTGCTTTTCACTGGTGGTGATGGGAAACAGAGGCCCTTGTTTACAGTGTCCCCTGTCTCCTTTTCTCAGTGAGGAGCTTATTGAACAGCTACACCTCCTTTCAGAACTCCAACGTGTTGAGGAGTCTTCTCACAGTGGACGAAAGATGGAGAGAAACACGTGTGGATGTTCCCAGATCTCAAGCAAGAGTGGAGCTTGATGTTCTCCTCTCTCTCCCAAACAGAAGAGCCATAAGTGCTGTTTATCTGTTGTGGGTGTCTCTTCCAGGTGGTTGTTAGGAGTTCCATCTTCTCGGTAGCTTTTCGGAAGCTTCTGTGTGTTGCATGTATTTTGCTTTGACCTTCTCTTTCTGTATGCCAGTGGATTATATTAAACCATTTAGTCATTAATTAGTCATTATAGTCACAAAACCACCACCAAGAGTTTCATCTGCAATATCGTTGATGGTAAAATAGTGGTAACTATGAAAACATATGGTTTCTTTCTTCCTGGTGTCTTTCGACAGCTCTTTAGTCTTGGCCATGGTTGAGTTTGGAGTCTGACTGTTTGAGGCTGTGGACAGGTGTCTTTTATACAGGTAACGAGGTCAAACAGGTGCCATTTACAACAGTAACGGGTGGAGGACAGAAGAGCTTCCTAAAAAAGACGTTACAGGTCTGTGAGAGGCAGAAATCTTGCTGTGGGTTTGTGGGAGACCAAATACTTATTTTCCACCATAATTTACAAATTAATTTTCTTTCTTTAACCTGAAACTAGAAATTTGAAGGTCCCACCCAAAGCTTGGATTCACTTGTCATTAACTATTATCCATTTTTTAAACACTACCAAAATAAAATAATTAAAATCAAATTTTTCTTTATTTTCTTTAAAAATCCTACAGTGTCCTGGATTGTTTTTCCTCATTTTGTCTCTCATAGTTGAAGTGTACCTATGATGAAAATGACAGACCTCTCTCATCTTGCTAAATAGGAGAACTTGCACAATCAGTGGCTGACTAAATACTTTTTGCCCCACTGTGTGCTGTATTAACTTTTTTGTAAGGGAGAGTTTAGTGGTGGACGTCTTGATCTGACTCCAAATTTACTCACACACAGCATCAAACCGTTTTAGATGACTTCGCTTACATCTAGCCAAAGATGGAGTTCCATTTAAAAGCCAAGCAACTCCAATAAAGCGCTTGATGTAAAGATGCACCGATACATATATACAATATAGACACACATTGTTATTGTTACTTCTTCCAGAACAAATGAAATCAGTGCATCGTCACTTTTTCCCTCACTTGTAGTTCTTTTTCCAAACACACGGCGGTGCAAAACGCCTACTCTCCTAGCATGCTACAAAGATAATCTTGTTTTCTAAGGTGAGCAGAACTGCGTCTGTAGATGGAATCGGACTTCCATATTTTTTAGTCACGCGATTCACATCCTCTGTGTCAGCATGTAACGAACTGCCAAACAGCTGTATCATGTGCAGAAAACGGGAAAAGACGTCTGCTAACTGTCGCTGTAACGAGGTGCAGCAGTGAAGCTAAATATGATGCACCGGACTGTATCAGCACCTGTGGCACCTGTGACTCCTGCATGACTCTGTATTGGACGAACTGGCTGCAGCAGCAAACTTCCACACTTGCAGGACATTACCGGTCCCGCTGTCTGAGGAAAACCCAAAAGATCCAGTTGGACTGTAGCCACCCAGCACACGTCCTGTTCACCCTACTGCCATCAGGCAGGAGGTACCACAGCATAAACAGTTTTTACCCACAAGCCATCAGGCTCCTGAAAAGGCGGTGAGCCTTTCGCCAATACCACCACCAACACCAGCGATACCATCAATACCACCAACACCACCAGTACCACCGATACCACCAACACCACCAGTACCACCAACACCACCAGTGATACCACCAATACCACCAACACCACCAGTACCACCAGTACCACCAATACCACCAACACCACCAGTACCACCAACAACACCACCACTACCACCAGTACCACCAGTAAAACTGACACTTCATTATTATTAATATTCTTAACATATCACCGCTATGGATCACTGAGTCACTTTAAACAACAGACATATATACACATATATACATATATCTCCCCACTCTCAGACTACACTCGTCTAATACATGTACATATCAGAGAATTCTTACAGACCACTCCGGTTTTTGTATATTCTGTATTTTGTGTATATTTTTTGTATTTTGTATTTAATATATCTCTTTATTTTAATATAGTTAGTTTATAAAGTATAAAAGTATATACAGTTGTCCTGCTGTGCAAATGACAAATAAACCTGAAACTTGAAGGTCCCACCCAAAGCTTGGATTCACTTGTCATTAACTATTATCCATTTTTCAAACACTACCAAAAAAATAAATAAATAAATAAAATTAATAAATCTTTTCTTCTAAGAATGGGGAAGTTTATTAAAACAGCATTTCACATCATAATTTTAAAGGGCTGCCAGTACCTTTGAACTAAGCCTGCACGGTACTGGACACCTCAAATTTCCCCTCTGCGATATTTACAGTATATAATGACATGAAAAAATACTCAGGAATTATTACCAGGTGATTTTAGCTACACTATTAAAATACGCTGAGTAAGCACCATGTTTCCTGAAACTGCTCTGGAACCAAAGACGTCTATGATGTGTGGAGCTGGCATGTTCTCCCCGTGTCTGAGTGGGTTTCCTCTGGGTGCTCCTTCCACAGTCCAAAGACGTGCAGTCAGGTGAACTGGAAGCACTAAACTGTCCTGTAGGCGTTTGTGAATGTTTATTGGCTGCCCAGGGTGTTTCCAGCTTTCTGTCCAATGAGAGCCGGCATAGGCTCCAGCGCAACCCACAACCCAGAAGGAAGAATAAACAGCTCTCTAGATGAATGAATTAATGAATGAATGAATCCTGTGGTTTGAAGAACAAAGACCTTAAACTAAATTTACAAGCTGTTTGTGAATGTAAATGGTTCTTGGCTGGTTAGGTGAAGTCGGATCACAGTTCTTAAGCTAGGTGATTGTTATCCATCAGGTTCATATTATACCGCATTAGGGGTGTTAATGGTGAACTGATTAACCGCTAACCAAGACAAACGAATGTAAGTCCTCAGTCTCTTAACACCACTCAGTTTTAACCGGAAGCACCAGAACTAAACTATCTAAATAGAAATAATTAGCCACGGTGCTAAGGTAGCCAGCATCTGACACATCAAACCTCCGACACGCACACACACGCGAATGACAGCCACAAGCCCTAGGTGAACAGGTTTGTTTATTTTTGGGCCGTATACACGGTGGGGTTTCGGAATGTGCGGAGTGTGCTAGACTCGCATGTGTGCGTATGTATATGCAAGAGGGCGCAGTACAGCAAAGCACCTGTACATAATTAGACAGACCTGCTGATAATTACTCTCATCTGGCCGTGATCTACTTGCCTCGCACTCTTCTGCTCATTCTCTCCTTCTGCGTTTTGTTCTGTTATCCTTCTGTCCGCCTCACCTTGCTTCCTAATCCTTCCTCTTCGCAATTTTTTGAGAAGGCAGTGCAGGTGGCCAAAGAGCACTAAGATACAAACAACATAATACCACTAAGAGGCACCCTGACTGCAAAGGGTGGAACGATTTACTGTGGAAAAAGATGGGCCAAAATTGCTTCGAAAAAAAAAGAATGGTTCAACATTACTTGGAAAAAGGACATGGCCCAACATTTCTGGGGGGAAAAAAGGAATGGCCCAAAATTGCTTAGAGAGAAAAAATAGAAATGGCCCAAATTTCATTGTAAAAACAGAAATGGCCATACTTTGCTTGGAAGAAAGAAATGGTCCAAACTGTCTGGGAACAAAAATGCCCTAACATTGCTTGGACAGAAAAAAAAAAAGAAAAAAAAGAAATGGCCCAAATTTCCTTGGGAAAAAGAGAATTGGCCCAAAATTGATTGGGGGAAAAAAAGAAATGGCCCAACATTGCTTGGAATTAAAAGAAATGGCCAAAAACTGCTTAGGAAAAAGAGAAATGGTCCAACATTGCTTGGGGAAAAAAAAGAAATGGCCCAACATTGCTTGGGGGAAAAAAAGAAATGGCCCAACATTGCTTGGGGAAAAAAAAGAAATGGCCCAACATTGCTTGGGGAAAAAAAGAAATGGCCCAACATTGCTTGGAAGAAAGAGAAATGGCCCAAAACTGCTTAGGAAAAAGAGAAATGGCCCAACATTGCTTGGAAGAAAGAGAAATGGCCCAAAACTGCTTAGGAAAAAGAGAAATGGCCCAACATTGCTTGGGGAAAAAAAAGAAATGGCCCAACATTGCTTGGGCAAAAAAAAAAAGAAATGGCCCAACATTGCTTGGAAGAAAGAGAAATGGCCCAAAACTGCTTAGGAAAAAAAGAAATGGCCCAACATGGCTTGGAAGAAAGTAATGACCCAAACTGCTTGGAGCAAAAAAAATGGGCCAAAATTGCTTCCAAAAAAAAAAAAAAAAAAAAAGAATGGCTCAACATTACTTGAAAGAAAGAAAAATGACCCAAAACTGCTTGGGGAAAAAAAAAGAAATGGCCCAAACTGTCTGTGAACAAAAATGCCCTAACATTGTTTGGATAGAAAAAAAAAAAAGAACTGGCCCAAAACTGCTTGAGAAAGAGTCTGGTTCTGTTGACTTACATTAAAATAATGTTTTTGGGCTCACCTTGTCATCTTGGAGATATGTATTTCTCTCTGGACAGCGGCGAAATGCGTTCTGTTGCAGTTGCAACAAAACAAGAAGCAAAAATACTAAATCAGTTCCGAAACACAGTAGGGAACATGCAAAGACAGAAAGCATACTTCAACCCGTACCTGAACAAAAACAGAACCATGATGATACACGCATCACCTGCGTGCATACGCCTTATCGTTATCAGCCATTCATTTTTATAAAAGTGTTGATTTTGAATATGGCACCTGCAACACGTTCCAAAAAAGTTGGGAGGAGGGCAATTTAAGACTAGGAACATTGTGAAATGTCCAAATAACATCTTAAACTGGTGATGTAATCGTGCTTGGATATAAAAGACACATCCAGGAAAGGCAAAGCCCTTTATAAGCAAGGATGGGTCGAGGCTCAACACTTTGCCAAAAATGTATCAGCAAAAACATCCAACAGCTTAAAAATAACGTTCCTCAGCCAGGCATTGCAAAGAGTTTAGGTATTTCATCCTCTGCAGTGCATAACATCAACACAAGATTGAGGGAATCCAGAGAAATCTCCGTGCGTAAAAGAAGGAAAAGGCCGAAAACCACTTGCAGAGCTGCAGTAACTGGAACGCTGCTGGGATGGATATCAGCACATGGGCTCGGGAATACTTTGAAAAGTCGTTGTCAATAAACACAGTTCATCGCATCCACAAATCCAAGTAAAGACCACGCTATACACAGTGGAAGTCATAAACAACGTTCGGAACGTTCTGCTGACTTCTCTGGACTTGAAACGGACCGATGCTCGGTAGAAACGTGTATTGTGGTTTGACGTGTTTATGGAAATAATGGATGCCATGTTTTCCAAGTCAAATCAGAAAAGGACCATCTAGATTGTTGCCAGCAGAGCAAGTTCAAAATCCAGCGTCGGGTCGGGTAGAGATGTACTTACTGTTTGGCCATACGTTCCCATAAGCAACCGGCTGCATCATAAACGTCAATTCCCATACAAGGGCACATTGACGCGGTCACGCAGCCTTTCTTCAAAACCGCACACCACTTTGATGCAGCTGAATGCTGCACTGCCCCCTAGTGGCTCTGTGTGCAACAATACATATATCCATATATGTATATGCATACACATAGAGCTAACTTCTGAGGGCGTGCACAACCGATGCACCAAACGGACAGGTAACAGCAAGTACATCTCTACCCTGAGTAGGTAGCATGTAGACCTATGAAAGGACCAATAACACTGAAAGACAGACATTCTAGGTTTACTCAACTCCAAGAAACATTTTGTATGTGTTACCACAGCATGCTAGAACTGTAACAAATTCAAAACACAGGTCTTACTAAGCTCAAAAGTACATCAATGGACCTGTACAGTAGAGGGAAATGGCCCAACACTGCCTGGGAAAAAAAGGAAATGGCCCAACACTGCTTGGGAAAATAAGGAAATGGCCCAACACTGCTTGGGAAAATAAGGAAATGGCCCAACACTGCTTGGGAAAAAAAGGAAATGGCCCAACACTGCTTGGGGAAAAAAGGAAATGGCCCAACACTGCTTGGGGAAAAAAGGAAATGGCCCAACACTGCTTGGGGAAAAAGGAAATGGCCCAACACTGCTTGGGGAAAAAGGAAATGGCCCAACACTGCTTGACAAAAATAAATAAATAAATAAATAGCCCAAATTTCTCATGAAAAAAAGAAATACCCAACATTGCTTGGAAAAAATAAGAAATGGAAAAAGAAATGGTCCAAAACAGCTTGTAAAAAATAAAGAAACGTCCCAAAATTTCTTGGAAAAAAGAAAGAAATGGGCTAAAACAGCTTTTAAAAAAGAAAACTGCTTGGGGAAAAATGGCTCAAACCGATTAGGTGGAAAACACTGCTTGGAAAATAAAATGAATGGCCCAAAACTGCTTGGAAAAAAGAAATGGCTTAAATTTTTTTGGGCGGGGGGAAATGGCATAACATTGATGGGAAAAAAAAAACTTTTTGGTTGCTTGATTCAAATAAAAGACTTGAAGGCTTCCTGGACTTCTAGGATTGAAGGCTTTTCGGGTACACAGAGGGTTGTATTCGACTGTGAGTGTGTTTGGTGCTCTGAAACCGATTACAGAGCATTAAAGTTCCAGTAAAGATGGTTCACACATGTTAAAAAGCCATTTCTCAGCTGCTGATTATTATTATTCTTTTCACCACCCAATCCTTCTACTGGGATATATTTTCTATATAATGCTGTTCAAGTCTTCCGGTGAAAATGACCTGGCCTCCAATATTGTGCAGACCTAATACGATATGATGAAAACCTTAACAGTATATAATGTTAAAGCATCAATATCTATTTATTGTAATAGGTTGTATTACCTCTAACTAAACAGCCAGCTGTGTATGTAAGTAATATACAATAAAAAATTGAAAATAATAAACATAAGACATAACGTATATACGGTCAGTGGCCTCCAACATACACACAAACTTCTGTAGGTCCTAATTGATGAATCTGCAGATGATATTGTTTTATAAGATACTAAAGTACACACTTGAAACAGAAGCTGCCAGCGTTGCCTGCTTCCGAGAGGGGAGCCTATGCCCGTACCCATCAGCAAACCGCAGATGATGGTGATGATGTAGTTTGAGCTGGTGAAATAAACCCATCCTGCTGCTACAGCTCATTTACCTTTAGCTGCCATCTTTTTACCGCTCACTTTGCCCAACACTTAACTCTGCTGCACATCGTCACACATTATTTAGTGCCCCCACTATTTTCGGACTGGGCCTGTAGCTTATTACTAAAAGATGCACCACAGTGTTTAATAGGCTATCTTGAAATAACCCAGTTCATTCTAAAGACAGTTCACATTAAATCGGCCCGATTCCGGTATCAGTACTGATAGATCCCTGCCTAGAACCACCCAAGCCCATTTTTTTAGACTTCCCAGATGGTGGTTGGTGTAGCTCAGCGGATAACACCACTACCTGCCAAGTAGCCACCACCACACGTGGGAGACTGGGGTTCGAATCCCGGTCTGGGTGACCATGTTGTGCTACACCAATAAGAGGGCCAGACTCCTAACACTACACTGGCCTGTAGTATGATTAACCTTGTAAGTCGCTCTGGATTAGAGCGTCAGCTAAATGCCAGAAATGTAAATGTTCAGCAGTTATAGTGTTAGCACAGTCACTGTAAATGGCTTAATGTAAACTTGGCCCGAAACCCAACACCAGTACCGATATCAATGCATCGCTACCTAGAACCATGCGACCCAACATTTAGTTTAAAGGGTAGCTCCTCAGATTTTAAAGAAGTCCTGTCATCACAGTCATGGTGAGTGGTTTGATGTGTAATTGTCCAGGGACGTCTTTGGGCTGACTAGCGCTGGTTTAGCAGGCAAATGGTAAAATCCTGAATCACTGCTGACCTCACGTATGACCTCACAAACTAAACTGGGGGGCATTTTTTACTTTGAGGTCCTCTCTCTGGAAAAGGAGGCTAGGCAACCAGCCTTGTGACTGGGAGGTCCCCGGTTGGATTCCCTGAACTGACAGGGCATGACTGAAGCAAGGCCCTTGCTCTGGGCGAGTGTGCTCACTAGTGTGTATGTGGGATCGGCCTGAAGACGATGGGTTCCCCTTTTGAGTCTTGTGCCTCTCGGGGTTTCTTGCTCACAGGGGGCTTAGACCTGGACTTTCTGTGAAGCTGCTTTGACGAGTTTCTTGACGAGTCTCGCGACACAGACGGGTTTAACGCAGAGGACGATTTCCTCTGAAGAACAAACAGTCTAGACCTAATGACTGATTTCAGCTTCCTGCTTTTTTGGTGTTTGCACAAGATTCGTTCCTCCCAGCCTGTGCGACCATAGTGTAGAACTGTCCAGTCGTCCCTCGGTGGCACGCTCCCACCCACCCCCTTCATCAGCTCCCCATAACTTGGTAAAGGTAAGCATGAGGTCCCTCACGAATAGGCCGAACGTCGAGGAAGTGCTGATTATGCGCTAGTAAATTAGTGTCCTATCTCAGTTTACTGTTTTTACTAGTGCTTAGAAAAACAGACACGCACACCCCCTCGAAAAAAAAGCACCGAGAGCGTACGCCCGCCAGATGCCGAGTCTGTGTGCTGGGAACGAAGGAAAATTCACGGAGGGCTGGTCCGACATGGCACAAATGACAAGTGTTTTCCTTCTCTCAGCACAATTAGCACACGTAACCTTATCGTGGCGAAGCTTGAGCAAGAAGGGGTCTTTCAGTTTCCACTGCTGTAACATTACTCCGCTCCCACTGAGCCGAACTGTTACGAACCTGCCAGACGCGCTGATTACAGCGAGGCTTTTACAGGCCTTTTCATGTCCCTCTCCCCCCCCGCCACCTCCCCTCCACGCAAATTTGTTCAGTTCTGGACGTAAATGGAAATTCCTCAGCTCCGACCTGGAAACGGCCCTTCGCAGCGGCTCGAGATCCAGGCTAGCCTCTTCTGCCTTTGCACAGCTAACACGCTAACCTTATCGTCGAACCTGGGAGGTGCTCCCTTACATAACATGTACATCGTAAGTGGAAAACGAGGACAGCGTTCTGCTGTGGCCATCCAAAGCTGCCGCCGCTGCCACTGCCAGGGCCAAGAGGTCAAGAGCAAGTAAGATTCGGTGTTGGGGGTTAAGGAACAGTCTCCGCAGTGCACACCTTATTCCATGAGCCAGGCCTCTTTCAGTCATCACTCCATTCCCTCTATGTAAACAGCTTGTCAAGAAATGATCCTTCGGAACAGCCAGAGCCTGGATACACAGAGGAACAGAAAAACATGGTGGTGGATCATTCTCAGCCACTGCGTTGACACTGACGTGCAGGGTATCCGTATCGGCAGCGATTGTTGTGCTGGTGTGGATGGGGATCGAGACAAACAGTGCACACCTTATTAATGCTTCAGGACACATCAGGGTCACTGCTGGACTCAGATGGATACAACGGAAAACATACAGTACACTGACGTGGGCAGCGTGTTCCTGTGGGTGGGCAGCGTCCTGTGGGGCATCGGCGTTACTGCTGGGGCAAGCGTTAAACTGTGGGGCAGCGTCCTGTGGGGCAGCGTCCTGTGGGGCAGCGTCCTGTGGGGCAGCGTCCTTCGGGGCAGCGTCCTGTGGGGCAGCGTCCTGTGGGGCAGCGTCCTGTGGGGCAGCGTCCTTCGGGGCAGCGTCCTGTGCCCACTGATGAAGGACTAGAGGATGACCAACACTGCACTGTGCAGCAGCAGATGAGCTATTGTCTCTGACTGGCCATCTACAAGGTGGATGGGCTGTTTTCACGATATCGTCCATGACAGCAAGAGACGGGTCATCACTGTTTACTGGGTGTTAGAACTTCCGGTGCGGCTGCTGATCCGTTGTTATAGCATACGACCGCAGCGATAACACACAGACAGTAAAAGCAGTATGATGTGCTCAGTTAGAGGGAGTCACTGTAACTGGAAGTAGAAGAGGAGGATTCAGCTTGAACAACTGTGCAACCAACACAACACACAACCATCAGAGTGATATAGGGCACCATATAACTTCCATCCACCTCCTTCCGAAGAAGAGGACCTGCGTCTGCTGGCTGAAAGGGCTACACGTCCGTCCGTACGTCTGCTCGTATCATTCTGTGGGGGGGAAGCCTATAGCAGAACATCCTTACCCAGAGAAATGGCTCGGTTACGATTCCCTGGTGAAGCGGAAACGTCGGGTGCTTGTGAGGCTTTCAGGTAAGACGCTTTCCCTATGAGCTAGCTAGTTAGCTATGCTAGCTACCGTTAAGTAGCTGGTGGGAACGTTGGGTTACGATAGCTCCTCCAAGATCACCTTCCACAGCCATAGCCTCTTTCAGACGTCATTCTCACTACGTAGGTGCTTCTGTACCTTTACGGATTTTCACCGCCGAACTGACTGTGCCTACCAAGTCACTGAAGTACAAAGTCATTGAAGATGTCGCCATAGGTAACCGCAGGCCACCTTTTCATCTCGTCCACCAAAACTTGTTCACTTTGTTTTTTGTTGTTGTTAATTTAAACTAGCTAGCTAGCCGAGTAGCCGACCGGAAGTTCTAACACAGAGGCGGATGAAACAAACTCTTCAAAGTGGGCGTGGCGAAATGAGATGACTACAATCAAAGATGTGTGACTGAGGGCAGTTCATTTTGGATCGCGTTTAAACGGCCCACCACTAGATGGCATTGCCCTTCACCAACAGACTCTTCCACTCCTGTGTAAACAAGCAGTGTAAGTGTGCACTGCTAATGTTAGCATTAGCAAACCTCTCAATATGGTGGGATCGTTTTATACTAGGCAGTTTCTCTAATACTATATCTTAATTATATATTGATGTATATCGAATTGTGAGCCCTGTATCATGGCTCGTTTGGTATCGCCAGGTTCTTGCCTCAGTGGTGGTGGAGATGGGAACCAGGGGTCACCATGACTACAACACACATATAGGCACTGTATCTCCTGCCTAAACTGACATGGCGTCTGCGCTGTGGCATGTATCGTATTGATTAAGGTTCTCTAGAGCCAATCAAGTCACGTCAAAGCACTCTGAATGGTTTGGTTAGCCAACTAACCATTCGTTCATTTTCCAAGCTGTTGATCCATTGCACTGGAGCCCATCCCAGCGCTCAGGGAGGAATTTTTAAAAAGTGGTGGAGTTCCCCTTCCATGCAGCTGCATTCATGTAAAGAAGTAGCATGAGGGAGCACGGCTAACGTTAGCATTAGCAAACCTATATATATGGTGGCATGTTGTTCATACCAGGAACCTCATGATATCGGCTTCATACAGTATAGCGTGTATCGAACTTTGACCCCTGCATCATGGATGGTATCACCAGGTCTCTGTCTATGCACAGCCCTTATTTAAACTAGCCCTTTGTTTTTTTTGTTTTGGGCTAGTACCTGAATCACAGGGTTCAAGTGGTCAAGTGGTCATGTGAAGTTGAGGGTTCTGTCAATAGAGAACCCACTATAAAAAACATTAACCTCTCGGTACACCGCGAGTAGTGACTAGGAGACGAAACAAAACCTGGCCTTATAATTCAGGGTCAGTGCAACCTGGCAACCGATGCAGGCCAGATCGACGCTGGACAAAATTGGCATCAAACGTCTGTGTGCTTAATGGCTTGTCTGAAATGTGATTGCAATTTCTCGAGCCTAAGCAGAAAATTGGAGATTTTTGATTTATGGACCATGAACAGGAAGAAGGTGACATGATGGAAAGACCGGAGCATGGAGTCGCTCAAACGAGGCGCTGGTCCCGTTACACGCATACAGGCGTGTGAACACACATGTGCATAGACATGCATGCGAGCGTCACTCCAACCCGGCTTTAATTCTCCACTCCTTCCAATGTATGTATGCATGTGCACACATCAGGCCCATATGTAAAATCCAACACCTGGTAGAGCTAAATCCGAAAAATACACCACATCAGTCACCACAACTGCACAAACAAAGCAGGGAACATTATTCCCACTGGGTTTTTGGGCTTAAATAAACAAAAACAATAAATATGAATACATATTTTTAGCATACTGCCATTTTTAAGCCTCGCGTATTTTAAGGTGGTAGTAATTTCAGGCTCCTGCAGATGGCGCTGAACAAGGATGATGGGGCTATGACTACCTGTGGGGTGTGAGTGACGGGATCCATAGATTGGGAAGAGGTGCTACAGTGCAGGGAATGTCTCGTTCCATGTGTGGTAAACGTCTCCAGAGCAGATGTTAATGATTGGCTAAAAGGAGGGACTGCATGTGGGCGTGGCCAAAGACCATAGTGTGAAGGAAGTAGCTGAATCTGCAGATGTATGGCAGTGTCTACCAGCAGTGGATAAAATCCCAGTCTACATTCTCCTCGGGATGGTGCCAGGGAAGGCATCCACCAAATCTGGAACCAACTGACCAATGCTCTGATGGAGGAGTGTCTGAACACTGATGTGGCTACATCCAGAAACCTGTCTAGTCCGATCACAGCTGTTACTGGTGTTTGTGTAGGTGCTACATGGTGTTAGCTGTGTTTCACAGGGCAATCAGACTTCTCTTTATTCCCCAGAACTAAACACACTGCTGTCCCCCAACTGTGTATCTGTGTTATCATAAGTGTGTGCATAGGTCGGTGGTTGAGATGTAAACAGAACCACTCAGAGTGGGTTTGGTGTGAATTGGTTGATTGTAGAGACTCAGATGAGCTTTACAGTGGTGGTGGTGGTGGTGGTGGAGGTGGTGGTGCGTTCGGACACACAGTGAGTAAAGGGATGTGTACTGTATCTGTTAGTGAAGGGGATAAGAATCAGGACCCTGTGTGCTGCCACTTTCTTAACTGGGCTACTGGATTTGTGAGCTTGAGTTACACCAGGAAGAAAAGTGTGCGCGAGCGACGTCTGTTTACACAGCTGGGCAGAGGACTGTTCCCACCCTCTCTGACAGCAGCTCTCCTAAAGCCCTCCACCGGCCTCATCACACACACATTCACACTCTCACTCACTCACTCACTCTCTCTCTCTCACCCACACGCACCGACAGACAGACGCACACACACGCACACAGACAGGCATACAGACAGACACGCATACACAGAACCACATACAGACAGACACACACACACAGAACCACATACAGACAGAAAGACACACACACAGACAGACAGGCATACAGACAGACACACACACACAGAACCACATACAGACAGAAACACACGCACACAGACAGGCATACATGCATACAGACACACAGACACACAGACAGGCATACAGACAGACACACATACAGAACCACATACAGACAGAAACACACGCACGCACACAGACAGACAGACAGACACACATACAGAACCACATACAGACAGAAACACACGCACACAGACACACAGACACGCATACAGAACCACATACAGACAGACACACACACAGACAGACACACGCACACAGACAGACACAAATACAGAACCACATACAGAAAGACACACACACAGACACACACACACTCACTCACTCTCACCCACACGCACCGACAGACAGAACCACATACAGACAGACAGACAGACACACACGCATACAGACAGACATACACGCACACAGACAGACAGACAGACACAAATACAGAACCACATACAGAAAGACACACACACAGACACACACACACTCACTCACTCTCTCTCACCCACACGCACCGACAGACAGAACCACATACAGACAGACACACGCACACAGACAGACAGACACACACCCATACAGACAGACAGACACACACGCATACAGACAGACAGACACACACCCATACAGACAGACAGGCATACAGACAGACACATGCACACAGAAACAGACACACATGCATACAGAGAGACAAGACAGGCATACAGACAGACACACACAGACAGACAGACACACATACAGACAGACACACACAGAAAGACAGACAGGCATACATGCGTGCAGGCAGACACGCAGACAGATAGACGCATACAGACCTGTGCACAGACACCAACAGACATGCACACAGATACGAACACACCATCACGCGGACACGTGTACACACACACAGACATACGCACACAGACACAGACATACGCACACAGACACAGACACGCACACACAGACAGACACAGACAGACACGCACAGCCACAAACAGACATAGACGGACACAGACACGCATACGCACACAGACAGACAGACAGGCATACATGCGTGCAGGCAGACACGCAGACAGATAGACGCATACAGACCTGTGCACAGACACCAACAGACACAGACACGCACACACTACAGCACGGAGTGGTGATAAACGTTTGGACAGTGTCACAGGTAAGTGATACTGCACAGGGGTGTACTCATTCGGCTGGTATTACATGGTATTAGGTGCGTCCTTTTTATATATGAAAAAAACAGGAAGGAAAATTCCGTTTTCCCCAGATACGGGCCCTTTAACAATCCGAGTGAAAGAACTACGGCAAGCGGTTGGATTACTTAAGATAGAAGGCAACAGCTCTGGTTCCGACCGGGTTCAGGATGGAGTCACTTCGAATATTTCCACCACTGCATCACACGGCAGCGTGTCATCAGCAGGGACCCTGCGGAGGCTTAAACACCCAGACCACTCGGCTGGACTCTACTCAACGTTTTCACAGCGTATAAAACGCAGTTGTTACATCCTGAAGGTTAATGAGGAGTGTTTTCGGAGTGCATATTTCACCGCATGTACTTTGATTACCCGGCCCAGCTGCAGAGGGCCGCCCTACGACCTTTACTTCACAGGATTAACTTATACATCTCAGAGAACCCGCACAAACGGACACGCTGGCTTCTCTCTCACAACAGACCCGAAGCATTACCAGAAAAAAAATAATAACCGGGATTAGGCAGACTGATTGCAATTATTAGGTGTGAACAGAGATCGGACTGTACTTCCCGGTCCACACTCCGTCACGGCGAACTCCGCAGAAGTACCTGCGACTTGTCAGGTCTCCTGAAAGACTCCACTCACATTACACTCAATTGGAATACGGCGCACTCAAGACGTCTAATGGAAACTTGTGTGATTTATTAGTGCACTGTTTATAGCCACTTGCTAGAGCCTGATACTATTTGCTATTTCATGGCTATAAGTCTTCATTCAAATCTGTTGTGATTAGCCAAAACTGTAAAACCGTAACAGGGTTGAGTCCCCAGGCTATTTTTCAAGTGCTTCTATTTACAGCAGTACCAGGTTTCAGGGGGATGAAAGCACGCAACGAGGAAGGGGAAATGCTTATACAACTGTATTGTTACACTCGATCTGAATCTGGATGTGCGATCCAAACGAAATACCGCACCTGGAACGCTGCAGCACTAGGAAGCTGGCCGAAAGTAACCAGACAGCCCTTCTAACGAGGGATTCCGGCACCTTCAAGGAACAAAGGAGGTCAATGCCAAGACGGCCACTATCCCAAATACCTCAAACTTTCCGCAAGGACAATAAAACCGTAAGACGTGTTCCACTTTGACAGGGAAGTCCACCACTTTTCCAAAAGGTCTGTAAAATTACATAACAAATGCTGCAAGGCATCCAGGGGGGATTGGAGTGAAACGCTCCCTCCTAGAGAAACCTACTGGGTCCGAGTGTTGGTGAATGGAACCAGACGTCCACCTATAAAAGAGCCTTCACAGAAAGCTATTACATGAAATGGTTATGAATTAGGGCTGAACCCGACTCAGAATTTTGTCAGTCGAATCGGATTCGCCCGTCCTGGTCGACGATTCGACTATTCGTTCATGTTGTTTCTCCATGTACATTATCTAGTAATCAGTAAATCAGTCTGCATACGGTTCAGATCTGATCTCCTCATTTAGGAAGTCAGCAGAGTCACAGGAACATATTTCTGAACTAAAAGAGGCGGGGCTTATGATGATCGATCTGAACTGGAGCCTGATTTAATTACAGGATACAGCGCCGGGCAGCAGCTCGTACTTATACTAAACATTAGCGCTTATAGCTTATAGTCTTTTTAATTTCACTTCTAACAGCTTCTTCAGTAGGAGGACCCTTCGCCTTTCATCTCTCATAAATAATGACCTGCTAAATAAAACCAGATTAGTCCATATTTAAATTATTTTAGATGAAAAGAAGAATGGTAGACCTGAAACCATTTCTTATATTCCCTGCGCTGAAATCATTATCTCTCGTTTATCGGCAGGCGTATTTAATGACTGTGTTGCCCAAATATGGCAGGTGCCCAATTTTATGCACCTGCCTAATTTCTATAAATCCAATAAACTTCATTTCACTTCTCAAATATCACTGTGCTCGTCTGCTATATGATATATTTAACAAAAACTGCTGATCCGACCAACCAATGAAAAACCATCAAAATGATCAGGGGTGCCCAAACTTTTTCATACCCCTGTATATATACACACACACACACATACAGATCTGATCATAGAAGAGGAAATGCTGTCACGGGACGAGCATACTCTCCATCTCCTTTCATTTCAGAGGAAACGCTGGAGAGACAGGTGTCTACAAGCTACCAACACAGTTTTCTTCATGAGCAATTTTTTATCATTTTTAGAATTTATCAAGTACAAGTCACACAATCTCCGGAACAATAGGAACCAGGACGAGCAAGCGCAGTCCAGAATTATCCTCATGTAACAGAAACATTTTCACAGTCACACCTCACGACGGCGTCTATCAGCCGCACTGATCTAACGAGTTACCAGTATGTCCCCAAGTGCTGATGCACTTGTATCCAATGCCAATACAGTTGCTGGCTTAGCTTCATTCAAAACTGTAGTCGTCTGTTTCAGAGATAAAATTTAAATATCATGATAAAATATCCACTGCTGTGAGTTAGGATTTGTGTAATTGTTTACAGCAGCAGTTAAACCAGCAAACGTCAGACTTTTCTGAGCTACTGTGATCTGTGAGACGTGTCCTCATTCAGTGAACAAAGAGAGGAGTCCTGGTTAATCAAAATTTCCAATGTAGTGGTTGTTGGTGTAGCTCAGCGGGTAACACCGCTACTCAGGGTGCCACCTGTACATGTGGGAGACTGGGGTTCGAATCCCAGTCTGGGTGACTATGCTGAGCTACACCAATAAGAGTCCTTGGGCAAGACTCCTAACACTACACTGGCCTACCTGTACTACAGTTAACCGCGTAAGTCACTCTGGATAAGAGTGTCAGCTAAATGCCGTAAATGTAATAATACAGATAATACAGGTTCCCAATGTACAGTACCTAACACACCTCAGTCCCAAAACATGCGAAAAATGTACCATCAGAATCTGCGTCACAAACAGAACAGTAAGGTGTGGGAGGCCTGTGGTGTGCAGCAGGCTCTGTGTAGAGCATGGAGGAGTTTTGACAGTCCCTGGTTAAACAGTGGTTGGTTGATTTTCTAAGGTTCCACATGTAAACAGATCCCCTGCAGGGATGTAGAGGACTTGCTAAAATGAACACATCTGGGAGGGAAAAGAAGTGGCCCATAGACGAGTTCAGCAAAACCTGCCATTTAAGCGAAGTGCTCATTTCTATTTTCGGGATTTTCTAAAATGGTATCGGTTTCACGGTATTGGACGACTTCTTTCCATGCATGACGTTATTTAGGTATTTCGCTAAAGTACTTCAGATTCCTGTCACGTCTGGTATCAGGCGTGTTTATCATAGCCCTGAATCCGTCTTTCTGGACTGTGTATGTCAGAACCACGTCTTTGGCTATATGCATTGGTATGGAGTTTGTTATCTCGTCCACCGCTTGCTTTTTCCGTCACAGGGTGCATCTTTAGCGAACGCTTTAACAAGTGACATCTGACTCGCCTGTCCTTTAGCTTGGTCAGTTGGACCTGATGGTGTGGAAGGCGCTGATTTCAGTTTCGTGTGTTCCTGGTTTGCCAAAGCATGTTTGTGGCTAAGGCGGTGCGGCGAATTGCTCGTGTTACCACCTCCTGCGACAACTTCAGCTTCACAGCATTTGCGGTAAGTGACTGTTTGGTCCACGTCCGACCTTATAAACCAGAAGTACCTCCAGATGCAGCTTTCTGGGTCATCATCTTCTACTTCCTCTACCTTAGAACTTCCCTACCCATTTTCACCACCCTCAACAACTCCGCTAATACTAGAGCTGCATCCGAAAAGTACGTGCTGATTTGGATCTAGTACGTACGGCTCAGGCGTTAAAGAAGTACGTACTGTGAGTATGCGGTATGCATACGTCCTAGGACACACTACATCCGCCATCTTACCTGCGTCCTTTGACGCGGATCTCCGCTGACGCCACGTAACGGCGGCAAACCCCAATCTTCAAATGTTAATGTTCGTTGTGGTTCGTTTTGACGATGAACACTTCCGTATGGAGGCCGTGGCAAGCAGGAGGTGGTGGAAAACGAATGCTGAGGAATTTTTTTCACTTGTAAACAGCAGGCTCCGCACTTTCCACCATTTCTATACCACTTTGAGCTCTGTAGCTCCCATGGAGTGTAGTACGTCGTCCGGGAAATATCCACGTACTACTTTACTAATTCAGACATACTAACTCTTTCGCGTACTGTGGAAGTACGCCATTACGGACGCAGCCATGTGTTCCATGTTTAGCGGCGCAGCACCGAAAACTGTCCCCTGTGAAACAGGTTACCACCGTGCTGCATTACGGACATGGTTAGGCTGTTTAAACCGGGCTGGCTGCTATCTGAAAAACTCATATCATAAAAACAGAATCTGGTGTGCGGTGTAAACCGGTATACCGCCCAGCACTACTTCGCATCCAACTGCAGCGCGCTAGCATGCAAGCCATTGACAACTCTGCCCTCCTGCTGACATGCTACAGGAATTTATATACAAGATCGGAGTATGGACAGTTTTTATGGACTGTTTAAGCACCAGATGTTCGAAACGCACATACATAGAAGTCAGTGCACACCATTTTTTTGTCAGATGATGTTTAGATTACAGCAAACCCCAACTATAAACAGCCGACACAGCCGTGTAAAAGTGCGCAGGAGTGGAAGGACCCCGAGGCCGAGGCCAGCGAGGATGAGTGGATCGTATTGGAAGCAGGTGAGCGTCTGGTCAAAACTCACCCCCATGATCTTGCTCCTCTGCTCCACGTCCTCCCACATGGAATGGACGATGTAACGGCACATGTACTTCCCCTCTCTGCCTTCCTGACGCATCCGCACCAAACACATCCTGCACAGAGGGAGCAGAAAAGCTTACTTGACCACAGACTATACAGACCGGAGGGGTTCTGCTGCTGATCTAAAAGCAGGCTGGGTTCTAAAGGCCGTTACAATCATTCATTGTGGACTACTAATGCCATGCTGCACACCACACGGCTTTTCCCTCGGTGTGATTTCTGTGAACTTCCTTCTGATGACCAGTCACAGTCATCTCTGCTTTGGGATAACAACCACCAAGGTGACGGGGCAGCCGAGGTCCAGCAAATAACACCGTTCCCTAAATCTTAGAAAGATCAGAATCTCTGGAAGACACTATATGTTCTGAAAGAAGAAGTGATGAAGATTTTTTCAGAACTGTGTTATAGCCCAGCATCTGTTTGCTCATTCACGGCGGAGAAAGACGAGCTCCGGCCTCTTAGCTTTCCGCCTGGGGTTCAGACAGTATTCATGTTTTGTTATTATGGCCATAAAGCCCAGCACAGTTTGGCGGCTGACTAGCGGTGGCACCAACCCCAGTGAGCTCAGGTGTGACTTGCAGTGGTGCACACCTGTGTTGTAAACGGTTTGGCTGTTCACCTGAACATTGAGCTGCTGTTCTCAGACCTGCACTGAACACTTTATTTACCTTATACTGTTTACAACCAGATACTTAACTGCACACTTCGCTACCTCAACACACTGGACTGTACTCTCCTACATGCCTCCTGCCTATGCTAACCACACCTCAGTTCTGGTATTTACATTCTGACATACAGATACA
This sequence comes from Prochilodus magdalenae, assembly GCA_024036415.1. Classification (NCBI taxonomy): domain Eukaryota; kingdom Metazoa; phylum Chordata; class Actinopteri; order Characiformes; family Prochilodontidae; genus Prochilodus; species Prochilodus magdalenae. The sequence continues at coordinate 123,249 of JAMWET010006506.1, forward strand.
GCTCTTACCACACTTCTTACACACGTCTTACTGTTTACTTACTTACTGTGTGTGTATATATACATACATTATATACAGGGGTTGGACAATGAAACTGAAACACCTGGTTTTAGACCACAATCATTTATTAGTATGGTGTAGGGCCTCCTTTTGCGGCCAATACAGCGTCAGTTGGTCTTGGGAATGACATATACTGCGTCCTGCACAGTGGTCAGAGGGAGTTTAAGCCATTCTTCTTGCAGGATAGTGGCCAGGTCACTACGTGATGCTGGTGGAGGTTCGTCCTTCTTGGTGGTATGCTGACATTACCCTGGATACCGTGGCTCTTGATACATCACAAAGACTTGCTGTCTTGGTCACAGATGCGCCAGCAAGACGTGCACCAACAGTCTGTCCTCTTTTGATCTCTGGTATGTCACCCATAATGCTGTGTGCATTGCAGTATTTTGAGCAGAACTGTGCTCTTACCTGCTAACTGAACCTTCACACTCTGCTCTTACTGGTGCAATGTGCAGTTAATGAAGATTGGCCACCAGGCTGGTCCAATTTAGCCATGAGACCACCCACACTAAAATGACAGGTGTTTCAGTTTCATTGTCCAACCCCTGTGTGTATATATATATATATATATATATTATATAAATAAAAACACTACATAACTATATATAAACACAGTCATGCTCCTACTCCAGTGTAGTTATTAAAACATCAATAAATAAAATAAATGAATAAATAAATAAAGCACTTGAGAAAGAGCCGCCTATGAGTCTATGCTTTGTTATACCGTACAACCCTGTATTGGTATATTGGCAAAGCTGAATTAAATTTCACTACACCAGTTGGTGCTAGCCCTGCTGCTAGCCCTTCACATCCAGGAACTAGAAAAAGCTAACAGCGTCATTAAAAACGTTCGGTATAAATTACTCAAGACTTTTTATAGTTTTTAATGAACATTGTCTTAATGAGCGGATCGACGCTGATGGACAACACTGAGGGGCTGCCAGCGCAGAGGAATCCTCTACAGGACTCTCAGGACTACACATGCTCAATTCAACAAGTTAAAATATCTACCTCTAAATCCTTAATCCTCCTAATCACTCTCTGTCTCTCTCTCTCTCTCTCTCTCTCTCCTTCCTTCTTTCTCTCCTCTTCTTAGTTAAGCACTAGAATTTCTCCGGAGTGATCACATCAGAACCCCCAGGCACCTGAGCATCAGTGCCACTGTGGGTCTCCTGCCCTGTTTCATCGCCCGGCATGACCATAACCTTTACACTGACCAGCGTCTGGCTCTGATCATGAACTCTATCTATGGGTCGGCTCCATCTTGCAGTTACTCCCTCCTGGACTAATCAGACTGGATCTAATCAGACTGGGTCTAATCAGGCGGGGTCTAATCAGACTGGATCTAATAGATGTACTTCTCCTGGTAGTTCTGTCTTTCTCGTCTCATCCGGGTTTGACCTGAGGAGGCTGGGTTCTGCCCTTGAGCCTGGTTCCTCTCGAGGGTTCTTCCTTACTCAAGGGAGTTTTTCCTTACCACTGTTGCCTCTGGCTTGGACCCGGTTTTTCCCCACCCCACCACCCTCAAATGTCTGTACATTAACTTTGTGTTTGTTTTCTTTCCTTTTCTTATATAAATATATATATATATATATATATATATATATATATATATATATATATATATATATATATAAAAAGCTCTATACAAATAAACATTGATTGATAGTTACGTCGAACATACAATCCCTTTTGAATAATAATAAAACCAACTACCATTCTAGCACGCTTTCAAATTACTACATTAATCTGAAAACAGCGCTAGGTACGGCCCTTTAAACTAGAGATGCATTGATCCAACATTAACTTGGCATATCGGTCAACACCCGATACCGATCCCGTACCACTGTTGAATAAAAACCGCTTACTTCACCATGTGGGAGGGACTTAAGGCATTAGGACTGACTTTAGGACTCTCCGGCTCGCTCCATGTCGTTCCTGTTTGCAAGTGAAGTCCACCAGCACACTGCACATGTGCTGCTGAGGTATGGTGTAGCACAAGACCGCAAGCCAGTTAAAGTGAAACGCCCCTATGGATCGGCCTACCAAGCAAACGGTGTTGATATATGGACGGGTATCCGATCCTAATATGAGATCAGTGTCTCCCTACTTTCAACCACAGCCCAAAATTCCTCTAGTCTGTGCTCTTTTAGCGTCTAGAGTGTAACTGATGACACAAACTAAGCAAGCTAGCTATAGCTAGCACATAAATGTTCTAACGCAAGGCTAGGTGCCTCAGGGTCCCCTGCTGCGAGCTCTGCCTTCATGGGACTGGTTCGGAAATGGTTCCAAGCTAAGTATCTTCCCAATCTAATAAGTCCATGTCCCAAATCCAGCCCACAGCTCCAGTCCACATGGTTCCAGATACAATTCCCCATCCCATGGTATGTGCAACCATGTGACGCTTGTAATCGTCTCGTCTCCCATATAATCGACCAAGCATCCGGGAACAAAGAGAGCGGTACCTAAGCGCTACCGCAGCCTTCACAGGCGGATAATGAATTAAATAAGAGCGTGCCAGGTACAGGGGAGGTGTGCGGTGTGCTGCGGGTGAGCTTGACTAAATACAGACTGAGCTTTTCCATTCAGTGTCACTCTGCACAGTGTTAGTCATAGAAACAGCACAAACAGCACACACGGCACGCCCACTCTGGGCTCTCGTCACCAACCATTAATCATCCGCGCCCCTTCTGATGACATCACACATTCCGTCAGGGTCTTTTTTCATAAACACGGCCAAGCCCGGTCACCTGTGTACTGACACTGTGCATGCAAAAGGTTGGGGGGGGGAATGATGAAAGGGGGCAAAAGGGAGGAATGAAACGCAGTGACGACTGTGAGCAGCGACTAACCGCAGAATCACTGAAAAGGTTTGTCATCGCGGAGCATTCAGAACCTTCCACTAGCACCTTCCTTTAAGCGAGGAACATGAATCAATGAAGGGCAGGCTGTTCGAGGTGTCTGAGGACTATATGGTCATAATCCATAACGACTGTAATAACAGCAGGATCGATAAAACATCACACCATTCCGGATTAAAAAGATAATAATAATAATAATAATAATAATAATAATAATAATTATTATTATTATTATTATTATTATTATTATTATTATTGTTTTGTCTTTGTCCTGCAGGCATCTGAAAATTGTACCCAAAGATGAACCGGACTTATGGAGGTCCACAATTCGCTTACTAATGCCGACTTCTTCTGATTTACCGATGATGTCACACAAGCAAACAGTGTGTTTGAGGTGTGCCTTAAAAATACATCCACAGGTGTGCCTCCAATTAGCTCAAACGTTGTCAATTAACCTTTCAAAAGCTTCCTAAGCCATGACATCATTATCTAGGCTTCCCCATATTAAAGACATAGTAACATGTAAACTAGAGGCCTCATAGAAAAACTAATAAAAGTCCCCAAAAAGTTTGTCTCTCATTATTCTGGCATTTAGCAAATTTGAAATTATTTTAGTAATCCTGACTGAATTAAAACTGGAATGGTTTAATCTGATTTAAGATCAGACAGTGAGAAAATAAAGGTTAATAAAGTTTCCGATCTACGGATCCCGTCACTCCCACCCCGCTGGTATTTATTGCCCCATCGTCCTCGTGTAGCGCCATCTGCAGGAGCCTTAACCACCAAGGTGACTCATTTGCTCGTCCGCAGTGCTTGTGTTCCTATGTAAGGGTATACAGGAGGCAGTCTGGGTTCCTACATTGTTTATCAGAAGCAGCGGTTTTTGAGATTATTAGTTAGCAAATGCTGCTTTGCATTCTTTTTACATTTCCGGAAAACATTTCTATTTTTCTGAGCTAGACTCTTCTCTATAGTACATCATAAGAGCTCTGTAGATTCAGGACAACTGACACAAAATATCAAAAATCTAACAGAATTAAAATAGTATTAGTCCTACAATACGTCTGCTGTTAAAGCCCTGGAGCACAAACACTCACCAAACGTGGAGCTGTGCCACCAGAAACCAGGAGTTGAGTGTGTCGGGGAGGGAGCATTCTGAGAGAGAGAGAGAGAGAGAGAGCGAGAGAGAGAGAGAGAGAGAGAGACAGAGAGAAAGAGACACAGAGCGAGAGAGAGAGAGAGACACAGAGAGAGAGACGACGAGGATGGAGCCGCGAACGACGAGAGAGAGACGAGGAGCGGAGCTAGCCGATTGAGAGAGAGGTGATGGGAGAGAGGAAGAGACAAAAGGAAGAGGCGAGAAAGAGGAGGAGAGAAGAGGGGACACAAGAGAGACAGGGACAGACAGAGGAGGAGCGGAAGAGGAGAGACAGCAAGACAGAGAGAGATGAGAGAAAGAGAGAGAGGAGAGAGATGAGAGAAGGGGAAGAGAGAGAGAGAAGAGAGAGGAGAAAGAGGCAGACAGAGGAGAGAGAGAGAGGGAGAGAGAGAAAGAGGAGACAGAGGAGAGACGGAGGAGGGAGGAGGGAGACCAGAGAGAGTGAGAGAGAGAGAGAAGGAAAGACCCAACACAGAGAGAGGAGAGACCGAGAGAGGGACACCACAGAGGAGAGAAGAGAGACCCACAAAGGAGACAGAGACGGGTAGAGGAGAGAGAAAGGGACAGACACAGAGACAGAGAGAGGGAGAGAGAGAGAGGGAGACTGAGAGGGGACAGAGACCAGACAGAGAACAGAGGACAGAGAGGAGGAGAGAGAAGAGAGGAGAGTGAGAGGACAGAGGGGACAAGAGAGAGAGGAGAGACGGAGGGACAGAGAGTGGAGAGACAGGGACGACCCGAGAGAGAGGGAGACAGAGAGAGAGAAGGAGAGAGGATACCAGAGGGGGAGAGAGACAGGAGAGAGAGAGAGGAGGGAGGGAGAGAGAGGACAGGAGACAGGAGAGGAGAGAGAGAGGACAGCAGCGAGAGCGAGGGAGAGAGAGGGGAGGGAGAGAGAAGGAGGGAGGAGAGGAGGCAGGAGGGAGAGAGAGAGAGAGAGAGACAGAGAGAGCAACAGGAACACAACATTAAACCACAGTTCCAAAACTCTCTACTGGGTTTTACACCTGCTTTTTTTCCCCCTTGGTAAAGAAAACAACATAATGCGGCTGTAAAGTGCCACATAAATCTTTCAGATGGCGATGAAAAGGTCCCTTTACGCTCATTTCAGCATTTCTGGTGAAGTGAGGGGTGCGTGGGTCTAAATGAGCATGACTCAAGACTCATAAGGTCACAGTGCCATTTAACTCCCCGGGACTAGAAAACTCTGCTGCACTCTGTAATAAAGTTGGTACAAAACATAAATTCAAATTCATAAAACACACTTACTTTCAAAAAACTCATCGTAGTTGATTCTCTCCACACAGCAAGTGTACATCCGCAAAGCAGCTATCTTAATTTTCTGCAACAGACGAACAGAATATACACATCAAAACAATTAAGCAAAACAAAGATCATCTATGAAGCTAACAAAAGTATCTATCTATCTATCTATCTATCTATCTATCTATCCATCATTACTGTATCTCCAAAATGGCAACTTTACAGGAGAGGGCAAAAACCTCAATCAATTTGAATGTAAGTCAATGGAACCAGAGTTTTCATCCTCCATTCATCCTGAAATTGTTACACAGTGTAAACAGCAGGTGCTTTATGGAGCTTGCTCTGTGCACTGGTGCTCAGCCATGCTGGAACAGGAAGGGGCCGTCCACAAAGTTGGGAGCATGGGATGGTCCAGAGTCTCTTGGTCTGCTGAAGCATTAAGAGTTCCTCTCACTGGAACTAAGGGGCGGAGCCCACCTCCTGAACACCATCCCCACACCATAATCCCCCCTCCACCAAACTTTACACTCGGCACAGTGCAGTCAGACCAGTACCGTTCTCCTGGTACCACCAAATCCAGACCCGTCCATCGGATTGCCAGACGGAGAAGCTTGATTGGTCCCTCCAGAGAACACGTCTCCACTGCTCTAGAGTCCAGGGGCGGAGCTTTACATCACTGCATCCCACTTGGTGATGTAAGGCTTGGATGAAGCTGCCATGGAAACCCATTCCATGAAGCTCTACACACTGTTCTTCTGCCAATCTGAAGGCCACATGAAGTTCGGAGGTCTGTAGTGACTGACTCGTCGACCTCTGTGCGCTTCAGATTGTCATTTTATGTGGTCTACCACTTCAGTGTTAAGCTACTGTCGTTCCCAATCCATCCCACTGTGTTCTAATCCCACTGGACTTTGGAATATTCAGTAGTGAGGAAATTTCACAACTGACTTGTTGCACAGATGGCATCCTATCATGGTACCACGCTGGAGTTCACTGAGCTCCTGAGAGCGACCCATTCTCTCACTAACGTCTGTAGGAGCAATCTGCACGTCTAGGTGCTTGGTTTTCTACACCTGTGGCCATGGAAGCGATTGGAACACCTGAATTCCGTGATTTGGATGGGCGAGGGAATACGTTTGGCTATATAGCGTACACTGCATGCATTAACTCACCCCTTTAAAAGAGTGTTCTGCTTCTTAAGCACAAGAAAACATGCCCTGTGCTTTTCTAAGGGTGCCCGTCCTAAAAAGGCCGCTTCTAAAAGGTGTTAAGTGTAACTCTCAATATCGACCTTTAATACCTCCACAGCATTTCCTGGAATACCAAGCAAAAATACTGTGCATGGGCTTCATATAAACCACCAGTGGTCCTCATAGATCACCAGGGTTGGCTTGTACAGCGGTTGACAGGAGCAATCCATTTCTCCTCTACTTTGCTCAACGTCAAGGCGACTGACATAAGCCCCATGCTTTCTCCTTACTGGAAACCTCAGAGTGCGCTCTGTGAGAGGTTCCAGCCTGGCATACTTTTTTCAACAAGCACCGGTTTTCTCTAACTGTCGAGCCACGTCTGCTGTGCATCTGAGCATTGTTCTCGGCTTTATGAGTGATACCACAACGTCCTCATGAAAGCAGCCGAAAACAATCAGTGCTGAAGCTGACTGATAGCATGCCGGGGGCTGCGTGAGGTATAGCAGAGTGTCGGGGTGGAGACAGCTTAATTTTACCCATTTGTTGTATTTGAGGGGCCCTGTGAAGCCCATGGCCTCGATGAGTTTGGTGAAAGCCCCGACCTCTTCCTCTGAAGCCTGGGGGGTCTGCTTCGCAGTACAGAGCTGGGGAGAACAGAAGGAGAGAAGAACAACAGAGCTGACATGAGTGCTAAACGCACACCCACGAACAACAAGGGCATGTAAAAATAAACACACAGGGCGCACGGGGTAATGCCAGGAACACAAACTACCAAGAAAGGAGCAGTGAACAAAAGAAGTCAGGCTAGATCACTGATTTCAGTTTAGAAATGACACTCCAGATGTGGAAACTTTGTCACACTCTAAATTAAACCCAGTTAAGCCTATCTGAGTCTGCTCCTTAATGATAACCAATACAGCAGTCATGTAAACTCATCATCAATAGAACAGCTGCACCCAGAAGGAGGTGTGGGAGGTGTGTTGGCCAGAAAGATAAAGGTGACCAGGATCAATAACTGATGATAAATTTAGACTGATATGATCAATATTTATTGAGCTACACATACAGAAGTCTGTCTCTCAGTATGGCGTCGGGCCGCCGTGTTTGCTAACCCAACACGCCAGACGTCTCGGTATGGAGCTGTAGAGGTTCCTAATGGTGTCCTGTGATAATCCATCCCATGCAGCTTGAACATCCTCACACAGTTCCTGCAGATGGTGCGGTAGGGGTGGAGGTGGAGGGACACCAGGTCTTCTGGACGTGTGACAACAAACCGTTCATCTTGGTGCTGACCACGGTGCCTCCGCACACGGGTTCGTTGGGCGTCTCCACCAAGACTAAAGCGGGACTCGTCACTGAAGATGACCCGCTGCCATTCTGAGTCACTCCATGACAGTCTGGTACGACACCACTGCAGTCTTTGGTGACGGTGACGTGGTGTTAAGGACAGTCGTGGTAACGGTCTGTGTGCATGTAGTCCTGCGTGGTGCAGCCGTCTGACAATGGTGCGATACGGCCCGTCCTTGCCTACATCACGAGCGGCCAAGTGTGAAACTTGGATCATTGGCATGTCTCACGATATCAGACCTACCCACCAAGTTTCATTCCTGTTAATAATAATTAAAAATTAATTATTAATTTAATGCCATTAATTATTTAGTGTCAACCCTAGTTATGACTCCCAAAAAGACGAAGCTAAAACAAAAATAATCAAAAACATTCCTGTTCTCTTATTTTAAAAAATATATATAATTTCATTATAAATATCATTATTATTAACATTATTATTATTATTATTCAAATTATCATCATTTCAAAACCATGTGCACACACATAAAACAAACAGAACCCACTCCAAGGTTTACTATCAGACACATCACAGCGGAGGTAAACAGTCAGAGTGGTCCACCATATCAGGTCTCATTAGTCCCAGCACCAGCACTCACAGCTGTATTATGTAGGACTTGGCAGCTCTCGGTTAACAGACTGCCAAATGACACAGACATGCAGAAAGCATCCCTGAGAAAGTCAGCACGGCCATTACTTCCCCATTAAGGCCACACTGTCTGGGTACGCTCCACAGAGAAACAGCAACAAGCTGAGATTGAGGACCACCATTACAGCCTTCAGTTTAAATTTGCCCTGGATTTGTAAACAACAAGGGTGATTCCGGAGCATGTCACGCAACAGATCCAATTTCTCGGAATGCCACAATATTATTAACACCGGTTGTAAAACACTTTTCCGTAGGTGTGAAATTATGCAAATTTCCTTTCTTATTATTAGTTATGCACCAAATTAATCAGCTGGAAAAAAATGGTGTTAATGACGATTCATGTTCGACTGAATTACTGAAAATGCAGAATAATTTATCCCAAACAATGGCATTCTGAATGATGCGGTCACCTTCTTCTAGTTCCCGGATGTAGACGGAAACCAGAGTGAAACCTTTACTCGTTAGCTTCAGAGCTAGCGCCATCTGCTCCAGGCTAATACCTCCTTTAACATATTGCTCCTCCACAGCGAGTCTCTACAGAGCACACGGACACTCCCCAGCTTCAATATTCAAACCGAACGGACGAGTAAAGACCAGAACAGAGCCGCTACAGCGAGACAGACAGACAGCAGCTTTTATTTTTCACAACATCGCGACACAATCGTGACCAGCGTGGAGTGAGGCGCTCGCTGTGAATGCTGCTAACTTGTCCAGACGTTTAGGTAATATGTTTAAGTCATATCGTGTCGGTGTTGTTTAGTCTGCTGGGCTGTTAAAATGTTCTGTGTATTGTAAATATGTTTAAACTGCAAGTTAGTATTATTTTTTTCCTTTGAAAACCAAAACAAAATACATTTAGCATATTTAATTTATGTAAAGGTGAAAAAAGCGTCTAAATTAATGAAAGACTAAAAATACTGATTAAAAAAAACAAAAAAAAACAAAACCAATACCGTTTCATTTTGTCGCTTTTCTCCCTTTTCGGCTTCAGCCAAAAATTTCCATTTCGGTGCATCCCTAATTCCTTTGCAACCATGCAATTCCCAGCATCATACCAAAAAAGCTAATATTAATAAACAGTACTCCGTTAATGGTAAATTCCACCCATATGCTGAATTACTGAATTATGCAATTACGTTATTCAGTCTGGGTTAACATGATAGTTTGTTTTATGAACGTCTTCAATCTGACCAATGTCTTTCCCTTGGTGGTGATGGGAACAAAAGCTCTTGGGATCTAGATGCCGCTAGTAGATCTACATACTAGCGTTGGTTGGTGTAGCTCAGCGGATAACACCACTACCGGCCAAATAGCAACCACCACACGTGGGAGACTGGGGTTCGAATCCCGGGCTGACTGACTATGCTGTGCTTCACCAATAAGAATCCTTGTGCAAGACACTTAACACTACATTAGCCTACCTGTAATATGAATAACCTTGTAAGTCGCTCTGGAAAAGAGCGTCAGCTAAATGCCGTAAATGTAAATAAAATCTACATGTGTCTTTAGTTGTAGACACCAACGCTGATGTAATGCTGGTTTGTTGTTGGTGTAGCTCAGTGGATAACACCACTGCCCGCCAGGGAGCCACCACCACATGTGGGAGACTGAGGTTCGAATCCCAGTCTGGGTGACTATGCTGTGCTACACCAATGAGAGTCCTTGGGCAAGACTCCTCACACTACATTGGCCTACTTGTGATATGATCAACCTAGATAAGAGCATCAGCTAAATTACTTAAATGTAATTAATTAATTTAATTAATCTCTCATTTATTTATTTAGGGGTTTTTACAACTGATGTTGTCTTAAAGCAGCTTTACACAAACTCAGTAATGATTCTTCCTTAAGGAGAGAAAAGAAAGAAGCCCCCGGAGAGCAAGCTGAGGGCTTCATTCTACAAACCAACAAACCATGTCATCTGACTGAATGACCCCGTCTGCATGTCCAACCCTGAATTACAATGAAACTTTGGGGAACGGAGTCCCCTTTAATCAAGGGGTCTTAAAGTGCCGCTTCAGCCGAAATGAAAAATGTGAACACTACTACATGGGTCGTACACATGCCCACCTGCCTCCTACAACTGTGACATAGTGCAGGGGTCCCCTGATGATAACTGCAAAGCATAACAGCCCACCCGAAAACTACAATCAACTTTCCGATGTGGTTTAATCAGGTTTCTGTTTATTACTACACATGTACATGAATATATTTATATTAATATACTTAATGTAAAACTAATGAGTTTTATAAATATATATATTTCTGGCCCACTACAAACTACTGCCTTCACCTTAGTGCAGGGCCATGGACCACTAAACTGTAGCTCATGTCTGCCCACAGGTTGAGAACCCTGCCATAGTGAATTAGAGCTTTGAAGACCATTAAAAACCTCCTTCTGATTATGTATCTTGAAGGTAAGAAGACCTTCTGATGAACTATAACTGTACCAGAGTGGATTTCTTAGGGGGCGGGGCATCAAACCTCCAACAGCCTAGGTTAATCATATTACAGGTGGGTCAATGTAGTGTTAGGAGTCTTGCCAAGGGACTCTTATTGGTGTAGCACAGCATAGTTACCCAGACCGGGAACCCCAGTCTCCCACATGTGGTGGTGGTGCCTCGCTGGCAGGTAGTGTGGTTATCCTCTGAGCTACACCAACCACCTCTTGTGACATATTCAGTCACAAGTGTCAAGCGTCCTCATAATTAATCTCCTTAAGCTTTTAAAACCCCCCCTCTTCACGGCTAATATGACATTTAAGATGTTGCTCTGAGGATCAGGTGGTCCTCCCCAGCAGACGAGCAGTACGTTTACAGGGCTGCCGTTCGGCCCCTGGCTTTAAAACTGAAGTCAGGGTTGTCTGACGTACCCGTGACGGGACTCACCTCTCTTGTGCTATGAAGAGCTCGACATTGTATCCGAATGGGGACTTCTGATCCTGTAACACGACAGGCTACTAAAGCCTTGGAGAGGCAAGCCTCCTGCTCCGTGACCTGAAGGGAAAACACAAAGCACAAGAGTCAACAGGCCGTCAACACTGGAGCTTCTGTCCCTTTCTGGTTTGTGTGTCTGGTCATATTAAGCAGATCATTTAATAAACAGATCATTAAAAAGACTCCTGGGTCTCTGTAAGCTTCTATTATGATGAAATGATGCTTCACTTCTAGAATGCTCTTTGTTCCATAAAGCAACAGTTTGCCAGACTGGCCCTCGGGGATCTCCAGAAGGTCCACACTGTGGCTCTGGCCTTCCTTAAGATTTCACATTGCATAGGTGGACAACTGTAGATCAACTGGAGCTCCCTGGGGACGAGTTTGGGGAACTATGACCTAATGACCTAAAAGAACCACCAGGTTCGAGAAACATAGGGTACTGATCTGTCACCAGGTGTCCATATCAGGGTTTTGGGAAGCATAAAAATGAATGAAATTGATCCAGTTCTGGAATAAGCGAATAAACAAACAAACAAACATGTTTAGAGAAAGTTTCAGCAGGACAGCCGATTTTTCTCTGATCATCTTTGGTACAGTGATTCAGTTTAAACTGGATTTATCTCTGAGCTGAAGGATCAATGTTATGCATTATATGGCCAGAAGTATGTGGACACATAACATCATGTAGGTGTGATGGTCAAGACACCCCATTCTAAAAGTACGGGCATTAAAATGTAACAGCCCACACTCTCCATACTCTTCTCGGAAGGCTGTTCACAAGATTTCAGAGTGTATCTGTGGGAGTCTGGGTCCATTCAGTCAAAAGATCATTTGTGAGTTCAGGCACTGATGTTGGATGGAAAGCGCACAGCTCATGTTCCAGCTAATTCCGAAAGTTTGAGGGGACGAGGTTAGGACTGAGGGTGTTCACGGGAGGGCACAGTTATGCTGGAACAGGAAATGCTTTTCTCCCAAACTGCTGCCACAAACTTTATAAGCATGAAACTGTGTATAATGTATTTGTGTGCTGTAACATTAACATCACCCTTCACTGAAACTGAGGAGTCCAAACTCTGAAAAACAGCCCCCTAGACCCTTCATTATATACCCACCCCACCAAACTTCACAGTAGGCATTCCGGTAGGTGGCGCTCTCCTGGATTCATCCACCAGACAGTTAAGAATGATGCATCATACCAAAGAAAAACGTTCCAGTGCTTCAGAGTTCAGCAGCAGAGCCAAAGCATAGTGAGCTTATGGAGCTGCTCAGTAATGGCAACCCATTTCATGAAGCTTCTGACTCATCTTGATGTTGACAGTTTGAAACTCTGCTCCACTCTGTGTAGTCTGCCACTCTGTGGTTGAGCTACTGCTGCCCTTAGATCCTTGTCCACATACTTTTGTCATTTATGTCACTGTAGCAAAGAGGGCAAGCTCCCTATGAACCCTTCATTCCAGAAGAAACACTGGTTAAGCATGTCTCTACAGACCTTTGGACATATAGTGCAGAATTGTTTCCAGTGGTGGTGACAGAAACCAGACACTCACACTTTAAAATAATAGCTTTGAGAACCCTAAAACAAGAAACCGCCTCTCTTCCATAATCACCATTCTACCATCATCATCATTCCCTGTAACACTCAGAGGACACGTGCAGGTGTAGACACGGTGACCCGTGGTTTCCATCATCAACACTGTAGCATCTGAGCATCCCTGCAACTACTGAATTATGCAAAAGAATAAATAAATACATAAATATTAAATAGAAGTCAAAATATTGGCCCTTTTAGGGTAAATTAAAAACAGTGGATATCATTTAATCCCATATCATAATAACCTACAATAGATGGCATAAGTACTGCCTGAAGAAGAGTCGTTAAAAATATCAATTTCCACTTTTATATACACCATAAAAACCGAGACTATTTATTATGTTTACAAATACTACACGCACGTGAGGTTCTAGCTAATGTCAACTTCAAAGCCAAGCTCAGGGGTAACTCTTAAGTAACTCTATTTACTAAAGTCACAAAATATGCTTTTTTTATCGAGCTGCTCACATTATTTTCTTCCTTTCCTTGAAGATGGACAGAAAGCCAAGCTGAATGATTAACTTTACCACCGAAATAGGTGTAGATAAGAGGAACGACTCTAATCCGAGCTGTTATTTACTAGCATTAGCATCCAGCTAGCTATCTGTTTACCTTCCCCAGCGCGGTCCGGCTGCCTGCACAGGCGCTTATTACGTTTCTGAAGGCGGACTGCAAAGGGCGCCGATACATGATTCCGCCAGAAGTCACAATAATGGATTATTGCAACTCTCCCAGCAGGAATCGGTAAGCTTTCAGTGATGCTCTTCACACGTTTTATAACTCCTGCCCCTCCTCCTTCTTTCCAGCAATGTCAAAGGAATCTGCTCTACCGCGAAAAGTGTCCGGCTGGAAACGAGGCTGCTGCGTTTTTCGTTCCGCTCGTCTGGCAGTGCAAGCATTTTCTGCACTGGATCTCTGTATTTTGCCAAGTGAAAAACAATTAATGAATCTTGACTGTTCAGTATGACATATGACATACTGTACAGTCCAGAGAAGCACACAGACTGTTAAATAAGTATTTAATGAATAAGGGAGTACTACAATCAAATGTAATAAAGAAGAAAAATAATTTACATGTATGAATATCTATACCAGATGGATATTCTACACATGTGCAAGTCTGAGTAGACATATGTATAAAACTATTATTTAAACACTATTGCCGAATGAAATAACATTTATAACACTGAACATCTGTACAGCTGCACAAATAAGTAGTCAGACATCAATTCGATGCAGAAGCGTCACTGAGTTCTCGGGGCCCAAGCTCTTCTCAGATGGTCCGAAAGACAGTGTAGCTAGCGCAGAGTGAGGCCTGGCATTGTCCTGCTGAAACAACCATGGACATCCTGGGAAAAATTATCCTCCAAATCTCCATGTCAGTGGTAAATTCACACATATGCAGGTCATCCATGCCAACTTACAATGACAGAAATGCAAACCCATTTGACCATAGCGTGCATTTACACTTATGATGTCTGACTGTCTCCTTTCACAACAGGTTGCATTTTGTGATGCAGTGGCAGACTGTTAAGTGTTAAGTGTACATCTGAGGACATGTGGATATATTTGACACAGTAGCATGACAGTTTCTCAGGCAGAGCCGCTTGAGGGCTCGAAAGTCACACACACTCAGCAGTGGTTTCTGGCCTTGTTCTAGACGGACTGAGATCTCTCTGGATTTACAGGGTCTTTTGACAATGCTATTTATGGAGAAACATTTAATCTCATCTCTCATGAAGTTAGGAAATTTTTTATGTTTCTATATGATTTATACTGTGTATGTGTCAGGATCAACAAACTTGACGCACACCAAGCTAAAAGTCAGTTGAGATTTATTAGGCTGATTGGTAATAAAGTACAACAGCATGGACCAGGCTCACATTACAGAGGAGACAAGACAGAGAGAGTGAACTGAGAAGTAGGCCGGGGTCGAGAACCGGAGAGCAGGAGATACAGGCAGACAAATCCAAAGGGATAAACAAATCAGCAACCAAATTAGAGGGGAGGACTGAGAGAGAGAGAGAGAGAGTCAGGACCAAAGAGAAGTCAGAACCAGAGAAGCTGAACAGGGACACGAGAGAGAATGCTCAGTGTACAAACAGTGTACTTCGCAGAGTGTGTGTCTGAGGGCTTTAAATGCTAGTGGGGGAAATGAGATTCAGGTGTGTGATAATCAATACTCAGACGAGGGGGCGGGGTTGCGAGAAAATGAGGTGTGATTGGACCGTTCAGGACATGTGACAGTGACATTATCTGAGACTTGGAGTTTGGGAGATCAGAGGCCCACCTTTGCCTGTAAAGACTGAGCCTCTAGCCCCTCACCTGTTACCAGCTCACCTGCCGATTGTGGAATGTGTATATATATTATACACATTCATATTTTCATATCATATTTTGCCTCCAACTTTTTTTTGGCTGTGCTACGACCATGCAATTGTCAGGCACAAAGAACTGGGCATGACGCAAACTGAGCTAAAAGCCAGAGGGGTTTTATTTAACAAACTAACAGGAAATAACAAGAACACACAAACAGGGCAAGGCCGGGTCCAGAATCAGAGACAAGTGGGGGTCAGAAGGGAAACCCAAAGGGAAATCCAAGAGAATGGTCAGAACCAGGGAGAATAGAGCAGACAAAGTCGAAGGGAGATTCGAGAGAGAAAGCCAGAGACGAAGGGAAGCCAGAACTGGGAAAATAAATTAGATAGGTAAGTCACAGCTCGGAATTGCAAACGGTGTTAGGCAAAACTTCGCAACATGTGTGTGTGGGGTTTAAATACAGGTGTGTGTAAATGATGACAGGTGATGCTAATCAAAGCTCGTCCTAAGTCAGTACATGCTAGATTGAACTCCGTGTGCACTGCTTGACCGGTGAAGCAGTAGGCTCTTTCAGTACACGAGTACGTAGTAACCACGTAACCTCGGATGCCCTATGTCCACCATCTTGCTAACGTCATTAGACGTAAGACGTCACACCACCCCTGTAGAAGTCCCACCATTCATTCATATAAACATGTAACCTGGGCTTTACATTCGCTGCACAGCGGTTCACAACGTTACTCAGTGTTGCACAAAAAGTTGTAGGTTACTTATACTAGCACAGAGCCAACGTCCCGCTTTCCGCCATTTTTTCTTCCTCAGCTCGGAACGCCTCCACAGCTCCAGTGGAATCATGGGATAGCACAGTGTGCTGTGCTTGCATACTTGAAAATCTCACCGGAAGCTGTACATCACACGGGGAACTTTCGCCTACTGCATTATGACCACTGCGGGTTCGGACACACTACACATTCTGCCTACGTACGGTAGTAGGCGGTTTCGGACGCAGCCCTTGGCTGACTAGATGACTGGGGACATGTGGGTGTGACGTCACCAGGTAGTGCACTCTGAATGGGAATGGAGTCCGGGTGATCGGTGGTGTCAGGGAGACCCAGAGGCACGCTACAAATTCACCCCAGCTGGTCAGAAATCCCACCTGCCAATCCTACTGCTCACGGCGTACATCAGGACCGATACATCTGTCATACTCCGCCAGTGGTAGCGCAAATGTGGCGCATGCTCAGGCTAGTTATGCAGAGCTTTACGAGGCCAAGGCCAAAACTGGTACGTCTATAAAAATAAAACGGGGCCAAATCAGCCAAAAATGACAAACGATAGGTCTAAATCTAGCGAAAAGATTAATGGCAGATAAGTACCTGATTTCACAGCTCCCAGGCCACTGAGTAAACAAAGCCATGCATCACTGCATCCACAAATTGTTCAAAGGCATCCAAGCGCTGGGCAGGCTTCCTGCAGCACTGCCTCCAAAAATCACATAATATGTAATGCCCTTGCTCTTGTGTTTGTGGAGTTGCCGTTGTGGTGCCTAGAGCCTTCCTCCGGACAAGACTGGGGTGCGAAACCAAGTTGGATAGCACTAAACGCCGAAGTCGCAGTGTGATGCCCAGACGTAGTAAACTCATTAGGAGCAAACCGCGGCCCAAAGACCAGAGAAGCATTCCATACGGCATCGCCTTTTCCCCTCACCCCCGCACCCCCCCCCTCTCCCCCCCCCTCGCCTCCCTTCTCTCACCCCCCAGCCCCCCCTACCCCACCAGAGCTCACCCCCGCCGCGCCGTCCCTGCCCCTCGGCCACAGCGGCACCCGCGAGGCTCCCCACGTTATGCTTAGCACCATCGGGGCTCCCGTCTGCGGTTTGTACATCCCCTAGGTGCAAACACATGAAAGATTAAGAAAAATAATACAAGCCCCCCCCCCAACATCACCCCCCACGCCCCCTCGCCAGGGCGCAGATGCCGAAGTACCGAAAACACTCGGGCACTTTGAAGTAGGGATGTTTTCACAGCAGGGAGTGGATGAGGTAATGTTTGAGTTGTCTGTACACAGCTTTCCAGAAGACTGTTTATGGTAGGTGAGAGGTTCTTCCTCGTAGTTGTGGAGTTCGAGCTTAACGCCGTGCTTCAAACGCAGGAAGGAGCGTGTCACTGCTATTACCAGTGAAATATTTGTCTAGCTTTCACTGCTGCCTCTTTATGTCCAGAGGAAACACTGAGGAAATGGGAGGGGTGCCGGACAGCCAGGTGGAATTATGGCTGGCTTTGTGGGGTCCGCTTCTAGGGCTCCGTAGAGTTCCTGTGACAAGATTGTGGTTTGAGGGATTAGTGCACGTTTCTGTGGAGGCGGCTGCACCACAGACGCGCCTGCTACACAAATACAGATGTCGGATTAACCCGGCTGACATGTGATAGGCCTCGGCCTAGTCAGGTGGACGTTAACAAGTGATTCTGGGCCTTCTTGTTCCAGCGTGTTTACCTGAAAGCCGGCCCGTTTGAAAGGACGATTTAGGGCCCCCCTCCGCCACCGGGTGCCGATGCCGTACGCGCACCGGTGCTGACATTCTGCCGCTCAGCGTTTTGTCATTATTACCTTAAATTAAAGCCATATTGAGCCACAGAAGGCTTTAAATATACACAGAGAGAGGCAGCCAGCCTTTTAAATAAACAGGCAGACGGTCAGTTACCGCAGCTGAAGCCCAGTTTAGTCGTTTTCCCGGCTCCTATCTTTCAGCCTGAACACGAGCGAGCTTGCTAAGTGGTAGTAAATCGAGCCTAAGCATGATTAATCACAGTACCAGTAAGTTTATCCGCGTTCTCATTACAACCCACTCCGCCATCACCCATCAGCCATAACATTAAAACCACCTCCATGTATCCACACTCTATCTGCTCCACTGACCATATAGGACACTCTGTAGTTCTACAGGTACAGACTGTAGTCCATCTGTTTCTCTGTATACTGTATTACCCTGTTCTTCAACAGTCAGGACCCCCACAGGACCACCACAGAGCAGGTACTATGTGGGTGGTGGATCATTCTCAGCACTGCAGTGACACTGACGTGGTGGTGGTGTGTTAGTGTGTGTTAATCTGAGTGGATCAGACACAGCAGTGCTGCTGGACACCTCACTGAGCTATCGTCTCTGACTGTACATCTACAAGGTGGACCAGCAAGGTAGGAGTGTCTAATAGAGTGGACAGTGAGTGGACACAGTGTCTAAACACTCCAGCAGCACTGCTCGGTCTGATCCACTCGTTTCACTGCTCCGGCATGACTGTGTTCCAGTGCACAAAGCATGATCCTTAAAGCCATGGTTGGATGTGTTGGGTGTGAAGGAACTTGACTGAACCAAGCAGGAGGTTCTTGACGTCAACTCCATCGAACACCGGAGACTGAGAGGCAGGCCCTCTTGTCTAGGGTTGCCACCTGTCCTGTGAAATACAGAATCGTCCTTTATTTGGCAATTAAATGTTGCGTCCTGTAATAAACCAGTACGGGACGCGCTTTGATCCGTATTACCGTAAATGTCCGATAGACACGTGTGTCACACATGATTGATCACACTCTCCCCGAAACAATCGCACCCCCCACCCCTGGGAATCAGATTAAGTACGGGACGCGACTTCAAACACATGTCACTCACACATGACCACGCCCTCCGTCCTTCAATTTAATTTCAGAAAGGTGGCCATCCTACTCGTCATCAGTGTCTGATCTCGCAAACGCTCGTCTGAAACGCTCCAAACGCTCCAAAATCTTCTAGAAAGCCTTCCCAGAAGCTGTTATAGATGCAGAAGAGAAGGAGGAGGATGTGGGGGATGGAGGGCAACTCCATATTAATGCCCATGGCTATGAGTTGAGAATGGGATGTCATCAAAGCTCGTGTAGTGTATAATGTGTAGGTGTCCCATTACTTCTGTCCATATAGTGTACTAGAAGAACCCATGTATTCTAATACGCAATATAAACATATGAACTGGCATATTGCAATATACCAGAGTCCATCAGGGGAAAGCAGTGCATTGTCCTCGGTCAGGCTCTGCAGTATTACCCCTATTCCATTTTGCTGATCTTCTGCAGGTTAGCCGATGTATAGATGGGTACTTCATTGCTCTTTGGAAGCTGGTGTCATTAATTACTTCTTTTAAATATTATATAAATATATTTTATATATATATATATATATATATATATATATATATATATATATATATATATATATATATATATATATATATTAAATATATTTATATAATATTTATATATATTTAATATTAAATATATTTATATAATATTGTATATATATATAATATATTATAATATATATAATTTTTTTTTATTATTTTATGTTTTTTATCCTAAACCATTTGAGTATCTCAAATCCTGATGTCGACTTCCCCCCCAAAAAAACAGGCCCTTCCTCCACTCTGTGTTTGATGTGCTCTAGTCCCTGTAGTCAATTTAGCCCGAGAAAAAAGTTCCCATCTGTCACTGCACTGCTTATTTAGGTTACTTTATGTATTCCAGTTCTGCCTGTCACGGCCAGTAAAACTTTTAATGTATCAATACAAATATTTATGTTCATACGTCGATTCGGGCCCCCTCCCCTACAGCTTCGGGCCCCCATGCGAGCACAACCTGTAAAGTCAAGCATGGACTGTTTGTCATGGCCATTGAAATATTATATGTACTAGAAAGGGTAAATCTATGCAGGTCTATTGGGCAGAGACGGCAGCTTAGAAAAATACCAGCAAGGTTCCGGAGATGTATGATCTTCATAGCTTCTAGATTTATTTTTGCTCCAGCTATGACAGTTAACTGCCTATGAATTTACATATACTCAGCATGCAATAGAGTAAACAGCGGGAAAATAAGAGAGCTGTGAGAAACACCTCAGTAGGGAAAGGGAAGTGCTGCAACTTACACGGCTCGTTCGAATTTCCCCCGTAGCCATCGTGTCTACTGCCGAAGAGAACCGCACTGATGAGAGCACAGAGGGTTTGTAGGGGTGCTACGGAATCGTTTCTTCCTGCAGCTTAAAGAAAAACACATTTGAACGCAGGAACAGAATTGCAGATACATCTCAACTGCAATA
This sequence comes from Prochilodus magdalenae, assembly GCA_024036415.1. Lineage (NCBI taxonomy): Eukaryota > Metazoa > Chordata > Actinopteri > Characiformes > Prochilodontidae > Prochilodus > Prochilodus magdalenae. Next base: position 143,736 of record JAMWET010006506.1, read on the forward strand.
CTGATAATCACACAACAGAACAAATTCACGTTCTTAAACAAAGAGCTTCAAGACACTTCAGAGTGGAGAACTCGTACCTAGTTAGCATAAAGGTAACAAAACTAATGTGAGAATTTACAATTACTTCTATTATAACTAGGGCTGAACCCGACTCCGAATCAGATACGCCCGTCCTGGTCGACAATTCGACTATTCGTTCATGTTGTTTCTCCATGTGTATGATCTACTAATCAGTAAATCAATTATGCATGCGGTTTAGATCTGATGTCCTCCTCATTTAGAAAGTCAGCAGAGTCAGAGGAACATATTTCTGAACTAAAAGAGGCGGGGCTTATGATGATCGATCTGAACTGGAGCCTGATTTAATTACAGAGTATAGTGCCGGGCAGCAGCTCGTATTTATAGCCTGTCTTTTTAATTTCACTTCTAACAGCTTCTTTAGCAGGAGGACTCTTCGTCTTTAATCTCTCATAATTAATGAGCTGCTAAATAAAACCAGATTAGTCCATATTTAAATTATTTTAGATGAAAAGAAGAATGGTAGAGCTGAAACGGTTTAATTATTATATTCCCTGTGCTGTAATCATTATCTCTTGTTTATCAGCAGGCGTATTAAGTGACTGTACTTATCCTTAAATAAAAATAATCTTAGCTGTAGACGAATAAATATAAATATCTATAATTTGGGTTCTAAAATAACAGAATTATAATAAAACAAACGTCCTCTGTCTGTTTTTCCTTCACCGCAAACAGCCGTTATGTCTAAAACAAAAGTCAGCTCCCTCGTTTGAAGCAGTGTTGGATGTCTGACTAAACCAAGAGCAGAATTCGGTTTCATTTGTTCAGATTCTCTTCTTCAAAATCCCCTCCAGGCTTTCTCCGAGACATCGTTCCACCAGTGTTTCTCAGTTTCAGCTTTAACTTCCTTCAACGGTGAACCGCCAATGCACAGTGTCACATGGATTTATTTTTTGCAAGCATGCGTCACAGCCCAGCTAGAACTTACGTATATATTTATTATTCCCCTTTTAATAATGATTAAAATGTCTTTCAAATTCTTAAAGATCTTGTGCATTTTTTAAGCCTTTGTCTGTTTAGGAAATAAAAAAAGGTCCAGCTTTCTAAAGCAGGTAGGGCTTTTGTTTTCGCCCCACTGAGGATCCTCTGTGTTTGCTAACATTAGCACCTGAAGCTAATCCCAGTTTTTGTGAATCCTTTACTCTCTAGATTAAGATAAAGTTCCACCAGCACTATTACACACCAATCAGAGCTCCAGAGTCTAAACCAGAAGGGTATGAGGATGTTCTGATCCATATGTTTAGAGTTATTACAGGAGACCAGCTAGGAGAAGCTAACGCTAGGAGAAGCTAACGCGGTTAGCGCTTATGCTAACAACCACACAACACCGAGTGTTTCTGCATATATTAAACACTCGACAGAGAACAATAAAGTTTCTGTGTAAATGAAAAGGTGTATGTGTGTGAGAGTGCAGAGTGGAGGAGTAACGGTGTATCGGTTCATTGTAGCCGATAAGCTAAACGGTGAGTAGGTTAGCTAACGCTAGCTGATTAGCCTATTTAGATGCTTTAGAGTGACATGATGGCCAGAGAATCATTGATCACAGTGATTATAATGGATCTGTCTTTCAGCAGCAGCTGTCACCATGCTGGCTTCTGTTCAGGTTCGTGTTTTTGCGGTCTGCATGTGCAAGTTTATAAAGTGAATATTTCTTCATTAATCTCTGCAGGTACGTGCGTATTCACAGTAATCCAGTATCCTTATTAAATAACTCTCAGGATTTGGTACAAAATCTTGTTGTATTAGTGCAGCCCTGCCTAGAACCCACATAGAATTAATTTGTCCTGTAGTGAATTCTATCTAGATCGCTATCGTGTTCTGTTATACTGTGTTATGTATTGACAATCTGAGAAATTTCATTTGGACTAATCATAACAACCTTCTGTATTATGTGATGTTTCATATGCTGCAGCAGTTCATTATTTCACACACTTGAATTCTATAGCATATGTTTTAGGCTGACTCCTGTTCTGAGATTGTTACAGATAAAGAGGCCACTGGCTGATTTTTTGTATTAGCTTTAGTGCCACAGCTAAATTTTAAAGGGGATAACTGATAACTGAAATGGAAACAGAGTGGTTTGGTATCTAACATGTTTTCAGAACCACCTATAACAGTTTTTTCACACACAGATATAATATTAATCGGTAATAAATACGCTGCCTGATGTCTAACACACTGTTGTACCTCAGTTTTGAGAATATTTGGGCCTAAAATCTTACCCCCTTACCCGAACCCCTACATTTACACTAAACCCTAACCCCTACATTTAAATTAAACCCTAAACCCTACATTTACACTAAACCCCTAACCCCTACATTTAAATTAAACCCTAAACCCTACATTTACACTAAACCCCTAACCCCTACATTTACACTAAACCCTACATTTACACTAAACCCTAAACCCTACATTTACACTAAACCCCTAACCCCTACATTTACACTAAACCATAAACCCTACATTTACGCTAAACCATAAACCCTACATTTACACTAAACCCCTAACCCCTACATTTACACTAAACCCTAACCCCTACATTTAAATTAAACCCTAAACCCTACATTTACACTAAACACTAAACCCTACCACTAAACCCCCCCTACATTTACACTAAACCATAAACCCTACATTTACACTAAACCCCTAACCCCTACATTTACACTAAACCCTTAACCTCTACATTTACGCTAAACCCTAACCCCTACATTTAAATTAAACCCTAAACCCTACATTTACACTAAACCCCTAACCCCTACATTTACACTAAACCATAAACCCTACATTTACACTAAACCCCTAACCCCTACAGTTACACTAAACCCCTAACCCCTACATTTACACTAAACCATAAACCCTACATTTACACTAAACCCCTAACCCCTACATTTACACTAAACCCTTAACCTCTACATTTACGCTAAACCCTTAACCCCTACATTTACGCTAAACCATAAACCCTACATTTACACTAAACCCTAACCCCTACAGTTACACTAAACCCCTAACTCCTACATTTACACTAAACCCTTAACCTCTACATTTATGCTAAACCCTAAACCCTACATTTACACTAAACCCCTAACCCTCTACATTTACACTAAACCACTAACCCCTACATTTACACTAAACCCCTAACACCTACATTTACACTAAACCACTAACCCCTACATTTACACTAAACCCCTAACCCCTACATTTACACTAAACCACTAACCCCTACATTTACACTAAACCCCTAACACCTACTTTTACACTAAACCACTAACCCCTACATTTACACTAAACCCCTAACCTCTACATTTACACTAAACCCTAACCCCTACATTTACACTAAACCCTAACCCCTACATTTACACTAAACCCCCTAACCTCTACATTTACACAAAACCCTAAAATTTACACTAAACCACTAACCCCTACATTTACACCCCTAACACCTACTTTTACACTAAACCACTAACCCCTACATTTACACTAAAACCCTACATTTACACACTACATTTACATTAAACCCTAACCCCCTACACTAAACCCCCTAACCCCTACATTTACACTAAACCCCCTAACCTCTACATTTACACTAAACCCCTAACCCCTACATCAAACCCTAACACCTACATTTACACATAAGACACCAATGTAAAGAAATGTATTTCACACCTAATCACTCTGTATGACTCTCATTAAAAAAAAAACTTGCAGAGATAAAATACAATAAAAACAATAATAAAATGACTGAATCATGTTCCACACTTACTCGCACTCAGTACGTCTTTAAGCACGATCACAGGCATAACGACGGAATACATGGTGTACATTGTAAGCAAGCCTAATTTATTCTGCTTTAATAGTCGCTCAAAGTGTAAATCAGGGGCCTGAGGAAACCGAGAAAAGCCGCCTCGGACTTATTTATGCTTTTCTTTTTTTAAGTGATTTATTGGACAAATCCAAAAACATTGCGCTCATTCAGGCTGTTCTTGTCCTATCAGCACATTAACAACTCTCATTCATTCATTCATTCTTTCAGAGAGAGCCCAGTTCAGAACCTGGCCCGATGAAAAAACATTTTTCTTTCAGAAAACAAAACGGGCCTCTTTCCTCGAGCGGAGCAAAGGCTCCCTTCTTCAGCGTGTTTGGATTAATAAGGAGTGATTGATGGAGACAGGAGAGGAAACATTCGATTCCTGCTCCGCTCCTGTTCCTGTGAGAAAAACCTTGGGAAAGAGAGAAGCTATAAATAAGGGATGTCTGCCCGAGTGGAGCGGCCGTCCTGCAAAGCCGTTCCTCTCTGTGTGTCTATTCATCGTCCATGACACGGGCTGGCAGCGCTGCTTTGGACACAGGGCAAGGAAAACATTCACTACACACGTATACAAACACTCTAGTAAAAATACACTAGACGGTGACTCTCTCGGGACACGGAGCCACGGCCCTTTACATCACTGCTGCATCATATGACACATCCCCGCCTTCGGATCTAAAAGGGAATTCCACTGATTTAAACAGAACCCTTTAGAGTAGGATGGTTGAGATGTAAACAGACCCATCCAGAGTGGTCTGGTGTGAAACCCTCTGTTCTAGAGAAGCTCACTGAGTCAAAGCTGTTCACGGTGATGGTGATACGAACCGGACGTCCAAACTTTTAATGCAAGGCTGCCCAAAGTGTGGCCCACAGACCCAAGTTGGCCAGGGAGGACATTTTCTTTGGCCCGCCAGAAAGCTAACCCAGACATATTTAAATAACCATGCACTTAAGGAAGTATTCAGATCTGAGGCATTTACAGGGATTATGCTATGATCATATTAAACTCATTATTAGAGATATTAATAACCTAAATATATAGAAAATCATCATTTACAGGATAATTATATAGGTAGGAAACTGTCCCAAACCCTCTACATTTACACTAAACCCTAACTCCCACATTTACACTAAACCCCCTAGCCCCTACATTTACACTAAACCCTCTAACCACTACATTTACACTAAACCCTAACCCCTACATTTACACTAAACCCTAACCTCTACATTTACACTAAACCCTCTAACCACTACATTTACACTAAACCCTACCCTTTACATTTACACTAAACCCCTAACCCCTACATTTACACTAAACCCTACCCTTTACATTTACACTAAACCCCTAACCCCTACATTTACACTAAACCCCTAACCCTCTACATTTACACTAAACCCCTAACCCCTACATTTACACTAAACCCTCTAACCACTACATTTACACTAAACCCTAACCCCTACAGTTACACTAAACCCCTAACCCCTACATTTACACTAAACCCTAACCCTCTACATTTACACTAAACCCCTAACCCCTACATTTACACTAAACCCCTAACCCCTACATTTACACTAAACCCTCTAACCACTACATTTACACTAAACCCCTAACCCCTACATTTACACTAAACCCTACCCTTTACATTTACACTAAACCCTCTAACCCCTACATTTACACTAAACCCCTAACCCCTACATTTACACTAAACCCTACCCTTTACATTTACACTAAACCCCTAACCCCTACATTTACACTAAACCCCTAACCCCTACATTTACACTAAACCCTCTAACCACTACATTTACACTAAACCCTAACCCCTACAGTTACACTAAACCCTCTAACCACTACATTTACACTAAACCCTCTAACCACTACATTTACACTAAACCCTAACCCCTACATTTACACTAAACCCCTAACCCCTACATTTACACTAAACCCTCTAACCCCTACATTTACACTAAACCCTCTAACCACTACATTTACACTAAACCCTAACCCCTACATTTACACTAAACCCCTAACCCCTACATTTACACTAAACCCTCTAACCACTACATTTACACTAAACCCTAACCCCTACATTTACACTAAACCCTAACCTCTACATTTACACTAAACCCTCTAACCACTACATTTACACTAAACCCTACCATTTACATTTACACTAAACCCCTAACCCCTACATTTACACTAAACCCCTAACCCCTACATTTACACTAAACCCTAACCCCTACATTTACACTAAACCCCTAACCCCTACATTTACACTAAACCCCTAACCCTCTACATTTACACTAAACCCTAACCCCTACATTTACACTAAACCCTAACCCTCTACATTTACACTAAACCCCCACATTTACACTAAACCCCTAACCCCTACATTTACACTAAACCCCCACATTTACACTAAACCCCTAACCCCTACATTTACACTAAACCCTAACCCCTACATTTACACTAAACCTTAACTCCTACATTTACACTAAACCCTAACCTGAACATTTACACTAAACCCTAACCCTCTACATTTACACTAAACCATTAACCCCTACATTAACACTAAACCCCTAACCCCTACATTTACACTAAACCCTAACCCCTATATTTACACTAAACCCCCACATTTACACTAAACCCCTAACCCCTACATTTACACTAAACCCTAACCCCTACATTTACACTAAACCTTAACTCCTACATTTACACTAAACCTTAACCACTACATTTACACTAAACCCTACCCTTTACATTTACACTAAACCCCTAACCCCTACATTTACACTAAACCCCTACATTTACACTAAACCCTACCCTTTACATTTATACTAAACCCCTAACCCCTACATTTACACTAAACCCTAACCCCTACATTTACACTAAACCCTAACCCCTATATTTACACTAAACCCCCACATTTACACTAAACCCCTAACCCCTACATTTACACTAAACCCTAACCCCTACATTTACACTAAACCTTAACTCCTACATTTACACTAAACCCTAACCTGAACATTTACACTAAACCCTAACCCTCTACATGTACACTAAACCATTAACCCCTACATTAACACTAAACCCCTAACCCCTACATTTACACTAAACCCTAACCCCTATATTTACACTTAACCCCCACATTTACACTAAACCCCTAACCCCTACATTTACACTAAACCCTAACCCTCTACATTTACACTAAACCATTAACCCCTACATTAACACTAAACCCTGACCCTCTACATTTACACTAAACCCAAACTCCTGCACACACACTACACTCTAACCCTCTACATATACACTAAACCCCTAACCCCACTGTAAAGAACATCTGAGTCTCTACAATGAATCATTTCATACTAAACCCAGTCGGAATTACCTACAGAAAAAATGGTGGATTCCTGATTCAGACAGTCCGGCTTCGACCCGAAGCCAAGAACGAGGACAGCACCGGGTGAAGATTTCTAAAATGCAGTGTGTAAATGAACTACAAATGATCATTTAGTGCCTCATTTTATAGCTCTCATGTAACTCATGACGTTGTTCTGAAAGGGGCACCTCCGTTGAAATATGATAAGGAGAACTATAAAATCTTATTTTCATTCAGCCGCCTTGGAACTCTGTTTCCACAGCTTCTGAGTGATATACGCTCACCTCTGTATCTTAACGCGACAGACCTTTCCAGATGAATGGTCAGCACATATCTTTGTTTTGCACTCAAGTGAGGCATGCTAAAGGTAAAACAACAAACCCAGGCCTAATTATCAGCCCTGTATGTGTGGCTCAGCCTTAGAAAAATAAACCCCCCCAATAAACTGGGAGTAATGCTGGTGGTAAGGTGGGGTGGAGGTGCACTCACCAGCAGAGACTTCCTGAGTACAAAGTGGTGGAGAGTTGACGCTGAAGAAAGCACTTTTAGAAGCACTCTGCGGAGTTTGTCACCGCTGATGTGAACCGACAAACCAGCGCTACGGCCGAGCCTTTCAAGCTTGCCGGCTGTGCTAGTAGATTAGCATAACAAGCAGCACCTGAGTAAACTTGTTTTGGGGCAGTATCCACCAACCTGACGGTAACAGAGTCCATTTCACTTTATCATGACATCATGTGCTACAATTGCGCTCCGAACCCCTTTTCACAGTAGTCATAAAATACCTGACTGTTTCTGAGGTTCTTCAGTGGAACTGTGCTCTTTATCTTCAATACACACCATACATTTTAGTGGAAATGGTTCTAGATAGACCACATGAAGACCCTAGACAGAACCTTCTGCATGCTTAAATAGTTCCGTGCATGGTGATATTCTTCTTCAGCTTTAGGTACAACGTGTTAATCTCAAGACTGATTTTGTAGCATTAGCCGAACCAAAAAGGCTGTATCTAGAACCATATAATACAATCTCCATGCAAGGAACCATAGGAAGTATCTATTCGCTATGTTAAACTGTTCTCTGATGATCTCATACATAGAAGGTATGTAGCTTTGGTTGCCCAGAAGCAGTTTTAGCCCCACTACATATACACCAAATAATCTGGTCCTAGAATGAAGCCAAGCCCTTGTTTAGTGAGCTCATGAATAATCTGATAAGCTCCGCTCTGATTGGCTGGTTTACAGCGAGACGCTGAGATGAAACAACATCTGGAAGTAGACTAAATAAAACGAGCCTCTGTGTAAATAAGCTCCGCCCTTATACTATTTAGTATGCTATGCTAGTTACTTTGAGCTAATGCTAGTAGCTAACGTTCCCTATGCTAACTACTGGCTCTCCATCTGGACATCAACACACAGTAGATTGAAGTTGTTCCTCACTGTGGAACTCTCAGTTTAGCATGATCTGCTCCAACCGGCAAACACGGATACAATCATACAGCATGGCTGCTACGTACAGGCTGCTGTTGGGGTTGTAATGCTAATAAAGGTGGAGCTGCTCCTCTCCTCAGTCTCTTCAGGGTCAAATGCTGAGCGGAGCAGCTCCATATTGTCGAGGGTGTTTGGGAAACTGTCCGGAGCGATATGTACAGACTGCAGGATTCCAGTTATTCCAGGATCTGGTTAAAGATGTGGGAGGTGAAGTTCCTGCTCTCCGGCTGTTTGGTGAATTTTCCGTACACCTTAAATGGAGCCACAGTTGTATCCTGGCGCCTGTAGAAGCTGTAGCATTTAAGGTGGAACTGAACCCAGGATTAAGAAGCTGGTGGGTAGAAATTCAGCCTGGTTTACAGATGAATATCAGGCATGTACCGCTAACTGTTGGGCTCCTTGGGAAGGGAATGGGAAGTGTCCTCCTCACAGCCTGGAACGCTGGACACACTACACTCTAACCCTCTACATATTCTCCTCACAGCCTGGAACGCTGGATTTCTCCACATAGTCCACCATTTTGGTTTCTTTTGCTCCGTTGAGGATGTATGTAAATGTTGGGGGTGTAAATATTAATGAGTCTGTCCTGTAACAGTTTAGTATTCTGGAATTGTTTTACCATCCTCTTCTGGAAACGCTTGAGTACAGTACAGTACGTCAGTTCTGCTCGCTCCTTGACGCAGTGGCCACTGCAAAGGGCTTTACAGAAACCGCAGGTTACGCTAAGGTGGCAAGCCATACCGAGTCTCCTGCTTCCGGCATGCTTCCCACAAGCTGCTGTAATGCTAAAGCCACAGGCTAGCAACTAAGAGTCCAGTGCCAGTACACCACAGTACTCCTAGGCTACTACCTTCCTGTGTGTTCCAGGAAGCTGTAGGGTAAGCAAGAGCTTGGTAGTCTCCTCCATGTCTGGGACCTGGACAGGAGCAATGGAGCGTCAACATGCAGAACAACATTGTGTGGCCAGAGGAAGCAGCAGCAGATGTAGACGAGCATTTGATAGCATCAAGCCTTTGCTAAATCATTCATTCAGACGATGATGGGTTCAACTGACCTCAGAACTGACCATCAGATCTTATTCCGGAACTGGAAGGTAGCCTCATCTATTCACAGTCAAAAAACAGAAGATCTAAAATCTGCATCCGCTTCCAGTCGGAATGCTTTGAAACCAGTGGCAAATGATCTCGAGAGTGCTTGGATCACGTCATTTGAGCTCCCTGCTAAAACGGAATACCTGGAAAATCAGTCTCAGAACTTTTTACCAGACGGGGTACATGGTGTAAAATCAGAGACTTGGCAGGAGTCGGCCACCAAGGTGAAACAGCTGTTCGCTGACCACCTCAAGCTGGACGCGAAGCTGATTGAATCTGAAAGAGCTTACCGCATTGGAAAGTTTGACGTCAGCTTGATTGTCGTCAAGGTTTTGCAGTACAAAGAAGAAACACCGAACCGATAGAAAGATCTCAAATACACAAATATATTTCAGGACAGATGTCTCCAAAACCGTATGCCTGAAAGAAAAGAACGGGTACTAGATGAGGCACGTTGTCAGGGATACAGCATACAGATTTACATCTACGGCATTTAGCTGACGCTCTTATCCAGAGCGACTTCCAAGGTTAATCATATTACAGGTAGGCCAATGTAGTGTTAGGAGTCTTGCCCAAGGACTCTTATTGGTGTAGCACAGCATAGTCACCCAGACCAGGATTCAAACCCCAGTCTCCCACATGTGGTGGTGGCTCCCTGGCAGGTAGTGGTGTTACCTGCTGAGCTACACCAACCACTATACAGCATATCTCAGATATGATCAGCTTGTTGTTCACCCACCTAAGCACAACGTACCGTTGAGGGCTGATTAAGATTACCATTAAACAATTTGTTTAATACCGAATAAATGTTAACAATTTAATAAAAATGTAAACATAAATAAATAAATAAATAAATAAATAAATAAATAAATAAATAAAAGATTACCATTAAACTCATTATCAAAATAAATAAATAAGATAGCTGCACCCAGAAGGAATCAACTAACTGGAATGAAACTTAGTGGGCAGGTTGTGACGCATGTGATGTAAGCAGGGATGCGGCCGTGTGCTTTCCGTTCTGACCCATGTGGTTATGTTGATAGCATCCGTTGCAGGCACAGCATGCCTCAGAGAAGAGTTTGAAAGCAGTTCGAGCATTTGGAAGAGTTGGGAAGGGGTCACAGCATAGCGATGGTCTTGTGGATGTACCGGCTGTGTGGATACTAACATAGCACTCTGTTGGAGGCAGTGGACAGAAGACTGCACGCATCAGTGACATGGAGGATCTGGGAGACCTCCACGAGCCACGAAGAGAGAGAACCAAAGAACTGTCCAGCATGCATAGAGTAACCATCAGCCACAACTGTGGACCTTCAATGAGCAGTGATGCCCTTCATGAGTCACCCAGTGCCAGCACCGTTGACTGAGGGCTACACCACACAGGGCGGCATGCACACGGACCTTACAATGGCTGCCCTTAACACCATGTCAACGGTGTCAACGACTACAATGGTGTCGTAGCAGACTGTCATGGAGTGACTCAGAATGGCAGTGGGTCATCTTCAGTGACGAGTCCCGCTTTAGTCTTGGTGGAGACGCCCAACGAATCCGTGTGTGGAGGCACCGTGGTCAGCACCAAGATGAACAGTTTGTTGTCACACGTCCAGAAGGCCTGGTGTCCCTCCACCCCTACCGCACCATCTGCAGGGACTGTGTGAGGATGTTCAAGCTGCATGGGATGGATTATCACAGGACTCCATTAGGAACCTCTACAGCTCCATACCGAGACGTCTGGAGTGTTGGGTTAGCAAACACGGCCGCCCACCGCCATACTGAGAGACAGACTTCTGTATGTGTAGTTCAATAAATATTGATCATATCAGTCTAAATTCATCATCAATTATTGATCCTGGTCACCTTTATCTTCCTTCCCAACAGGACCGCACTCCCACACCTCCTTCTGGGTGCAGCTCCTTCTCTGTGACCCAACTAAGAATTCGCTTACACTCCAAAATAATATGCATCTTAATGTATTGTCTAAATTGACCCTCACACGAATTTGTCACATCAATCAATCAATCAATCAATATTTATCTGTATAGCGTTTTTTACCACCAATGTTGTCTCAAAGCAGCTTCACAGAAAATCAGTTTGTTATAAAAAGAAAACACAGAGTTAATGTACAGGCATAGGGGTGGGTTGGGGGACGGGAATCAGGTCCAAGCCCCCTTGAGCAAGCCAGAGGCAACAGTGGCGAGGAAAAACTGCCTTTGAGTAAAGAAGGAACCTCGAGAGGAACCAGGCTCAAGGGCGGAACCCAACCTCCTCAGGTCGAACCCGGATGAAGAGAATGACAGAAGGAGCTTTAGAACATCCATTAGATCCAGTCTGATTAGATCCAGTCTGATTAGTCCAGGACGGAGTAACTGCAAGGTGGAGCCGACCCATAGATAGAGTTCATGATCTGAGCCAGACGCTGGTCACTGTAGACGCTGTAGTGATGCCAGGTGATGAACTGGAGACACAGGGCTCCCACGGTGGAGCTGATGCTCAGGTGCCTCTAGCTGCTCTGGGGGATCTGATGTGATCGTGTAGTAATATTATTATGAAATGTAAATTATTACAGCCAAATCTTTCAAGAATCTGTGTGAGGCAACACAGATAAGACAAACGACAATTTCATTTACTCCTGTTTTCTATTCAGTGTACCGTTATGGAAATATCAGAAACCTGGCTAGATGATCATAAAGCTTCGGCCTTATAATCACATTCCCTATTTCAGAACTGACAGGGGAGTCTCTCTATGGTCAGAGACCGCCCCCACCCCACACTTCCTACTCCCTGATGAGCTTCCGAGAGCGGTGTAACAATGGAGTCATCCGATCCCGAGACTTTAAACCACGTTATTCCGATGGTAAACATTCTTTCAGCTTGTGTTTGTGGCTTGTGATGTCATTGTTAAAGGAAGTCTCTCAACAACATGTCCTCTGCGATCTAATACAAATTTATGGCTGGCTGTAAAGGGTGGGGTCAAACCGGAATCGAAGTTTTGGTGCGAATGACATCACCATACACACGCACACAAACACACACGCACATCCAACAGTGTCCCATTTAAACTGTTAACAGAATTACAGTGGAGATAATTTATTTGATTACATTCTTCACAATCGGCCACTAGGGGGCCTGCGGACAGAGGCTGCCATTAGCCGTGTCTCGCGATGGCAAGGAGCCTGGGAACGACTGCGAAAACATCTTAATTCACTCCCAAACAGGGAGCCAGAGGTGAATAAGGATCAGCACACAGTATCCCTATTACGTCCTTAATCAGTTCAGTTCGGAATAGATTCTCCCAAGTTTACAGTTCCCAAACCCGTTGCTCTAGGGCACCGTAAACAACAAAACACTGGCGCGTAATTAGCACAGTCTCTTTCCAGTCAAATCTCGGAACTCTGCAAAGCTATGTGAGGTTGGCTGGAGATACGATGAAGACGTTTGGCAGCAGGAGCTTCTGACACTAGAACAACATGCATTGTTGATTCTTGGAATGCCGTAGGTTCTGGATGACTGCAGGAGCCCATCCAGTTTCCCATGTGAGCGCGGTAGTGCTAAGCTACGAATGTTGCTTTCACTGGATGAGACCTTCTATGGAAATGCGTAAGGTTTGAGAAGTGCTGCAAGGTGTCTGCTCCGGTTGTGCTTCATAGGAGACCAGAGGCATGGAATAGAAAATGTACTGGATGTCCAGACGCTTTGTGGACACCGGTTTGTCCAGCGTTTCTTCTGAAGTGAAGGGTATTAATGGGGAACCTGTCCCGCTGTACTCTTCAGCCTCCACTCCTCTGGGACCTCACAGGAGCATTAGTGAGGCCAGCTCTATCACCTCAGAGCGCAGTTCCACTGCTCTACTGCTCCACAGACCAACGATGAGGGCTTAATATCCATCTAGCCCACGCTTGGTAACGGAGTATGGTGACCATAGTCTTT